>WHYT01017552.1:156715-216696 GCA_009806455.1 Tetrax tetrax
CGGCAGGAGCTTTGTTTGCTCTGGGCAGGGCAGATGGAGTAGGAAGGAAAAGCAGAGAGGGCACTGGTACTAAAATAGGTGAAAGGGAGATGCAAGGCACGAGATTTTGGGACAGGCAGAATGTGAGGGAGAGACCCACGTGATTGCAGGAAAAAAGATAGCGTGCCTGAGAAAATGCTGTCCTTCAGCATACTTAGGTACGTGCTCAAGTGTGTACCTGATCCCCCAAAACACGGTGCAGAGGACTCTGAGGGCTGTGGTTTCCTGAGCCAGAGTCTGGTGACAGCACTAATGTGGGAGGGCTCCCGCTCCCCCTGCCTGGCCCTCTGCTGCAGCTGCGGTCAGGGTTGTTTGCAAGGCAGTGCTGTGAACCAGATAGTCCCTTGTGAGTTTTGTTTAGCCCGGGTGAGTTCAGGTTCATAGCGCTGGCCTGACCAAAAAAAGCGGCGTGGTGAGGGGGAGGACCGAGGGACTGCAGGAAAGCTGCATCTGAAGTGTGGCATGTGCCTTCGATGGTTTCTGCCTGAAGCCGGCCCTGCAGCAGCACCTCCAGAGTCGCATCAGGCGTTACTTATCTCCATTAAGCGCTTGCTATAAACTCTGGTTTGTGCTTTTTATTTTTTATTACTTTCTTTTCCTGCTGGCTGGCGTCGCTTGCCTCCAGCCACCTCTCACCCATACTCCCAGCTCTCCAACCAGCCAGCAGCGGTCGATGGCTGGAGATGGAGTTCTGCTGGAAGCGAGGGACAGCGTGTCCTTTCTACCCTCCTACGGCGGCGTGTAGTACAAAAAGCAGAACGGTCTCATCCTGACTGTTTGGATGACAACTGTCTCTTCGTTAAAGCAACCAGTTACCAAGATGAAGAAATTTATCATGTGAAATTGTTCTGTGCTGAGTAATTAATTAGTGTTTAAATTTTATCTTTTTTGGGCGGTGATTTAATGGTGAGATTCATACTGTGGTTTTGTTCTATAGCTTTATCTTTCTTTTATAAAAAAAAAAAAGATGTAATCAATAGGAGACATTATTCCCCATATATGTGATACTGTAGATAAAAGGTGAATATATTTTTGTCTTTTGCAATGCAAAGCAAGAAAGGCCCTCTAGTGGTCACAGCTCTAAAAAAAAAAGCCATAAGGGGAATTTTCTTCATCTCAGCCAAGCAGTATTGAAATACTTACTTTCTCCAGGGCTCTCTAGCAAGGAAACCATGCACAAAGAAAGTTTTTCCCTTCTCTTGATGTTCTCGTGCTTCTAGATTGAGTAACAAAGATAATATTTGCAATTCAGTCATGTAATTGGCAACTTCAGACCGTGCATCTGGGGAGCTTTCATTTAACTGACTTAACTGTGCACGTTAATAATGATGGCAATTATTTATTGAATAATAGACTATTGGGTTTCTTAAGTAGCTAATGCACTGAGCTGTGGAACAAAGACTAGCATAAATTACCATCAACTGTATGACACGGTTTGTTCCTGAAACCACAAAATTATGCCTTCATTTTGTTCACTTTTATGTAATTATTTTTTTTCTTTTTGAATTCTTCTCAACAGCCCAGTGACTTCTCAGTATCTCTAAAGGCGTCGGGGAAGAACAAACATTTCAAGGTGCAGCTCGTGGACAATGTCTATTGTATTGGCCAGCGTCGCTTTAATACTATGGATGAGTTGGTGGAACACTACAAAAAGGCTCCAATCTTCACCAGTGAACACGGGGAAAAGCTATATCTTGTGAAAGCACTTCAGTGACGTTGAAGATGGACTTGGCCACCTGGGCCTCTAATAACTTACAAGCCTTAGGTCCTAAATTCACTTTTATAGAGCAGAGCAATATCTGAAGCAGGCTTAAGGAATAGGCTCTTTCTAAAGTGTTTGCTCTGTCGGTTGCTGTTTGTCCTTCTTTTTTTGTTTGCCTCTTTTTGTGTTCCAGTTCTGTTAATCTCCGACCACCTCCCTTCAGGTTGAGAGTGTTCCCCTGGGTGGCCATGGCGAGCACTCACCTTCCCGGCTGAGTTCAAAACTCCCCTCTCCTGTGTACGTTTACATAGTTAGCTCAGATCAAGGAGGGGCGTTTTCAATTCAAACCAGTGTTAATCTGTTCAGATTGCTCACGCAGGCAGAACTCTCCGTTCAGAGACACCAGGCACAGTTTGAATGCACTGAAGCTGCAGCTACTTAAGTGAGAGAGAGTAGACATAACAGTTGTGGCTGTGAGTTCTGTAGCTATATTGCTTACCGAGTAGTATATTCCAAAAACTCCTAGTTCCTAGAAGCACTCTTTACACTGTACTCTGCTATTACATTGCCTCTCTGACTCTTTGTAAAGAGTACACTAATTAAAAGCATTTTGTAATAGTACTTCTTAAACTACTATGGTAAGATTGTAGTAAAAGAAAACTATCTAGTGTATTTTTGTCTGTAATTGCAACAAAGAGAAATTTTATTTGAAAGTTGATTACTAGAGAAAGAATCATTGAATTGTAAAGACTGAATGTTTTGGTAATCTACAACCAAATGTGCCATCCACATAATGCTTTTTCCTCTTGCCCTTCTGCTTGTTTGAATTAAACGATTATGTATTTAATTCTCAAAGTAATATGTATCTGTAGCTGATTGTTGACACTAATACAGAAGATTAATAAAAACTGATCTTGGGATGGAGTGGGGCGGGCTACCAACACTATATATATATTTGCTTTACAGAAAGAAATCTTCGGGTTTTACAGAGGATGGCGTGGTTGGTAGGAAGAGACACACAGAATGTTTATGAAGAAAATGCATTTTTCTCTTTTCTTTACATTTAAACTCCTTTATGGTTTAAATATACAGTCTTTAGATGGCACATTCCTGAGATTGAAGAAGGGATCGTGAGATCTCAAAATCTTGCATACTCAGTTTTTTTGGATATTGTAATAAAAAAGGTATTATGTCATGATGGAGTACTGGATTTATCCTTGGGTGGTAGTCCTGGTGTTGCTTTAGCAAGGTGAAATAGAGTGATGAGTAATGAATTTGTTTGTCTTGGAATTTGTGTGGCCTAAAAAGAAAAGTTCTGCAACTGCAGAGGACAGTTTGATATGAGGCAGTGTCTAATGAGCTCTGTGTAACTTGTTTCTGTGATAAGTCCATTGATAGCTTTAATGAAAACTGCAAGATGGAGCTGTTTCCTGATACCTTTTTGCTATTAAAACATATTCCTTACCTATTCTGTATTTCAGCTAGTGGTAGTACAGCTACCTCTGTGCGTAACGCCAGCGTAGGTTAAGCAAACACCAGTGCCGTGTGACTTGCTTTGGTGTAAATCTCACCACTGCCAGGAGACTGCACTGGTACCTCTGCAAATGAATTGCAGTCTTGCTCAGACCCAGGAGGCAAGTACAATTTTTGAAGTTCTACACACGTACTATTTTCCCACCACTTTTGAAATCTTATTCAAAATTTCAATTGTTATCTGAATTGACAACTGTATTTGAATTAACAACTGTATTTTTCTGTATGTGCATTGACTAAAAATTGGGCAGTGACACTTCTGCTTAGTCCAGCTTAATGAAGGAAAGCAGTGATTCAGAGCAATCCAGAGTGGTTGTGCGTTATCCTGAAGAGCACCTACCCATGACTATCTTCTAAGAATACAGAAGCTGTCCTTAGGAAGTTGGTGAGAAGTACCAGTTGTTTGCACTCTGCCTACAGAAGGACTCTACAGTGAGCTGCTGCTTAAACTTCATAAGTGAATTCCGCAGAGAATGTAGATTTTTGCCTTCTAATACCTAGTTCTTCCTTTAGGTGAATCAAAGCATGTACAGAGTATGGCAGTGACGTTAAGAAAGCCAACTGTATGTTGTATGAGCATTTTCAGGTTTGAGTGAAGTGCTTTTCAGTCTCATTGACTCTTTGTAGTATTTGGAAAAATGCTATATGGGAACGGTTTTCGTTTTCAGTAAACTGATTACTGCAATTACTCTTTCATGCCCTTTGTTCATTTTTCTGAAATGTTCCCTGTGTTTTCCATTCCAGGAGCCTTCGTATGCCTCTTGTGATCCTTTTTTTTCCACTGTTTTTTATAGTCCCTTTTTACAAGCTCTATTAGTTCCTAATCCTTTTCTAGTCTTAGTGGCTTAGAACTAAATCAGATAGACACATAATTGAAGTTTTTACCATATACTTTATATTCTAATGAATTTATCTTTTTTTTTTTTTTTTTTTTTTTTTTTTTTTTTTTTTTTTTTTTTTTTTTTTTTTTTTTTTTTTTTTTTTTTTTTTGTTAGCTCATCTTCTGTAAACAGCTTCTGTGTATTGAGGTGTGAATTGTTGAAATATTTTATTTTGGAAGCAGTTAGTTAATTTATGACCCTGCAGTGTGAATGACTAGCTCAAAGTTTTTGGGGATTTTTTGTTGTTGTTGTTTGTTTTGTTTTGTTTTTAAACAAGCCTTATCATAGTTTTGCCCACATTGTATTTAATCAACATGCTCTCCATTCAACAGGCTCATTAGTAGTTCTTCAGTTGTTCCTGTCTTTACTATTGAGATAAGTTTCTGGAAGTTTTGCTGCCTTTTTGACCTAATTTTCTGGATTGGGTCAAAGTGTTAACAATCTTCAGTGCTTACCGATTACTAAAGAAGCAATAGACATGGATTTTATTTTTATTTTCCGATTTTATACATGCCTTTCTATCATTTACTGAAAGCCTCTTCGTCAAAGCTTGGGAGTGGGAGTGTATGGGTCTTGTTAAGATGAGAGGAATTGTGATGACCTGAGTTTCTTCACCTGCAGTTTTTATTAAAGCCTCAAATAATTTCCTATGGAGTAGAAGTGGTGATTATTTTTTTTTTTTTATTGTATTCAGTCTGGGTTTTTTCAGCATACCTGGTTCATAAGTTTTATTTTTAAGTATTATTCCTGTACTGCTGTTAATATTTTCTTGCCTTACTGGTGTTTACATAAGAATGTGAATCAGCTGTCTGAATCCATAGCAGTTGCTGTACTTTCCATGCAATGGCAGGAATTTGAGATCCATGTTTTCACTTTTAGCTCTGGGAGCTTGTTGACAAGCTCCCTCTTCCACTTATGTGGAAGTTTGTGGTATTACCAAATAGCCCTGCTTTAGTAGGCACAAAAAGACAGTCAAAATCCTGTCATGTCTGAACTTACACATCATAGCCCATCTGTTCTGTAGTGCTCCTCTGCTGAGGATGTTTTATTGAAAGAATGCTGTGGTAGCTGTTCTTCACAAGTATCTACAGTGTAGTCCTTGGTCCCAGCTTTTATGGTTGTCCAGTGTTATGAAAATATTTGTGTATGAGACATTTTCCAAGGGGTGGGGAGGCTCATGTTACGCCAGCCACTCCAGAGTGGTGTATAGCCCCATGCCAACTGGGAGCTGATGCTCTTTGTGCAAGCACCTACGCTGCCATGCTGCTGTTACTGATGGTGGTATTTGGCCAAAAACATAGGAGAGCATCAAGGTTTGCAGGTAAATGCACACAAACTTCTGCACAGAACCCAAGCCAAGCAGCTGCTAGCCAGGTCCAAACTGGAAGAAGCACGAATCCATGGCATGGTGCTGAGTCTCAGCCTGAGTCTCGCAGAGAAGAACAATGGAGCTGTGCAGTGTTCAACTGACTTGGAGCATCTGTCGGCAAAATACTGCACAGATGGATACCAGGTAGCCATGGCTGACCTGGTTTAGAATTGAGGGTATTCATGTATTAGGTGGGGCCAAATTATTAAAGGATTAATCTAAGGGTGAACTGAGAGCACACCAGATAAACTCACATGGATCTACTGTCTTATAAAAAGCAAAGGGTTTGCTTTGTCTTGTTTTAGGGGAGAGAACAGGTAAT
The DNA here is from genome assembly GCA_009806455.1 of Tetrax tetrax. Taxonomy (NCBI): domain Eukaryota; kingdom Metazoa; phylum Chordata; class Aves; order Otidiformes; family Otididae; genus Tetrax; species Tetrax tetrax. The sequence goes on from WHYT01017552.1 coordinate 162,562, forward strand.
AAAGAGGTGCAGTTGGGTAATTAATGTCAATATTGACTCTATGAATGGACTGTAAAGTCCCATTCTTGAATAATTCTGTTTAGTGTTCTCTATTCAGATATTTTTGTCTCATAAATTTATACAAAATCCTTAAAGTTTACAGCTGTTTTTCCAAGCCTTTGTTGTAGCTTTTCTATACTGTAAAGTTTGCTACCTAGTTTAATGGTTTCAGTAAGGGGAAATAGAGATCTTCCACAGTTAGAACGGTAAATTTTGTTACAACACAAAGGTAAAGTACTTTTAAAACAGCGCTATACAATTTTACTTATTAAACGGAGTCAAACTTTGCCTAAATCATAAATAAAAAACTAGAAAAGGGATCACATTTCTTTTTTTATTAGGTCTGGCAATTTACTTGGCAAAAGCTACTAAATGCTGTGAGGGCTTTTGTTCCTTCTTGGTCATAAACTAGCTTAATTCAGTGATTTAGAGGTAAATGAAACCTGTGCAGTCTCCAGGATCTGAATCTAACGAGTGCTGTTCTCTTACTCCAGTGGGGATGGGATGACTCATTTTTAACTGGAAACTTGTTAATGTATTTATACTGCTAAGCTGTGAAAGGTGTATTGCTAAAGTAACTTTCAGCTTTTAAAATGCACTAGGAACTGTGAATCTTTCTATTCCTTTCTCTTCAGTACATCCAAAATGCAGTATCTTTGTTTTAAGAAGTGGAGAAGTCTAACCTGGCATGAGTACAGGGTGCACAATCCTAAATAGTGTTACAGATTACCTGGACCACGTGAATGAAAGGTTTCAGAGTAAAAGGAGGATGCAGGTCAATGCTGCTGTTCATTCCGTAGCTGCTCCTAGGTGGAATAGGCTTTTAAATAACAAATCAGTTGTGCAATACTATTCTCAACAGTGTGCTGCAGTTACAACCCAAATGTGATAACAATGCCTAATATGTGTATGTTCTTGTGCTGGTGTCTTGCAAAAGCAAGAGCTTATTGTCTTTTTCTCTGTTTGAGGTGGATATTCATATCCATAGCTGTGGGATATAATTATAGTTCATTGGAAAATCTACACACAATGTTTTTTGACCTAAATTGACTTAACGTGAAATATAACCTATATATAATACACTTAAAACTATAATATTTCCTGGTCCTTTGCATGCCTCTGGAACCCTATGCTATTTTTTAATTCTAAAATGCAAGTTTTTCTGGCATATTCTTGGTGGTTTTTTTTTTTTCTTGTTATAAAATAGATTGTCTCCCTTGTTGTTATTTAAAATATCTACCTAAGTTCATATGGAAGCTGACTAACAGAAGTGGCATGTAACCATTGACAGAGTAGGCAAGTTTTTCCTTGCATTTTTTCATTTGTGGCAATATTAAATGTGTTAGGAGTGGGAGGTTAAAAAAAAAAAAAGTAAGTAAAAAGAAGGCTTTCTAACTTGACAGATGATCTTCAGCAGTGGGAGTCTACAGTTATGAGGAAAAAAGTAACAGGTAAGATATATTATTTTTTTTTTGTTTTCTTAGGTGAATTTAGTTTGGAATTTAGCTTGACATCATATGGCAGTAGTTTGTGAAGTATTACAAAGATTAACAAATTAATGCTAGCTTAGTCCATCTTAATGAAGGAATGGATGGGTAAAATTGTTAATCTCAATGTCCTCCTCTAGAAAATAGTACTAATTTTAAAAGGGGAGAGCTGTGATTTTAGGGACTTTTTTGTTGGTGGTAGGGGTTTTTTTTGTTTTTATTTTTTGAGGGAAGACTTCAAAAGAGGTGTCTTGCTCCAGTTTTCAAGCATCAGAGAGTATGTTAACTGGAATTATTCTCCATCTGTAATCGAAACTGGTGGTGAACAATGGGTTACTTTTTTTTTTTAATTTTGATCTCCGTTGGATTGGATACATACATCTATATGGTAATTAATTAGTGGGTTCCATGGGTTGCTGACTTAGCTTTTCACATGAGCTTAACTCTGTCACTTTAAAATAAGCTTGATTTTTGTTGTTGTTGTTCCTTTTTATGTCACAGAACCAGTAGTGCATTCAGTGCAATTGTAATTTGTAATACAAAGAAGCCCTTCGGTTGTGGGCAGCTGGTATGTTTGGAATACTAAGTCCGTAGAGGAGGATGATGATACAGCCCTAAAGCATCGCGGGTAAGGGCACCGGCAGACAGGCAGAGAGAACAGGTTCCTGGGATCATGAAGCAAGCATCTGATGGTTTATCTTTGGAGAATTAGGATGTTTAATTTCATTTAAATATGCATAGCTAATTTGTAAAAGCGAAACTGAACTCTCTTTTGGTGCCCAGTTGGTTTATTCAGAAGTAAATTCCAGGAATTGGCACTGCAGGAGGTAAAGTGGCCTTAAGAAAAGTGAAGGGTACTGCTATTTGTGGCAGCTTTCCTACAGAAAACCCCTCCAGGTTTGTATCCCTGCAAAAACTGGGATATTCCTCCACGTTACTTGATTTTGCACTGGCGTTGGCCTGACTTCGTGCTGGCATAACCTGTCTCCACTGCAGACAGCGTAACTGTGATCGAGTTAGAAGAGATTTCCATAACGTAGTGGAGACTCTTGTGCAGCCGGCTTGGGCTAAGCAGAGTTCAAGGTGAAAAGAAGAGGATGAGTGTTCACCAGTAATGGTTGGGTGCCATAGAGAACCCTTTTAATCCAGTTATTTTAGTCCATTGCCCTTATTAATTCAGCAGTGAATGCTGAGGTGATCACTGTTTGATGTTCCATGTTAAGAAGGCACAGGGTTGTTTCTTATTTTTCTGTTAACTGCAAGGATTTTACTTTTATGATGACTCACATGAATGAATTTTTCTTGTATGTTTTCTGGTGTGGTCTGGCATCGCTTCCATTCAAGCTGGTTGAGTTTCCAGGAATCCTGCTTGTCCTGTGCTTTGTTCTTTTGCACTGCCTTCCTGCTCCATTTGCACTTGGTCTTCTACTCTGCCTTTTCTCCTTTCCTCCTCTGTTTTCTCTTGTACCCTAAATGTCAAGTTTTTCAGCTCCTTTCTTCAATTACCTCTACTCTTCCCTCCATTTTCAACCTTTAATATTTAGAGCCTACCAAATGCACAGGAAAAAATTGCTCTATTCCACACTTCTTAGTTACACATCCAGGTTGCAGAGAAGCAACCCCACTTCCCCAGGTGGAGCTGTATTTGTGCAGTGGGCCCAGCAAGGCGCAGGCTGTCAAGCGACAGCATGGCTTGAGCAAACCCGTGCTTATCATTCGCAGAGGTGACTTGTTGGACGATATAGTCCCAGCCTAAGTCAGCAGCTTGACTTTAGGGCTTCAGTGCGTGTGTTCTCGCTGTTGAAGGCTTGGTGCTCAAAACTGGCGAAGCAGCTGCTACTCTGAAACGTGGATGGGAAAATGACACGGTCAGTATTTCTGCATATTTACCCCAACTGTCAAACAGCATGCTTATCAAAATAGGGCAGTGAAATTCTTAGGTTACACTGGTATTTGAGCATAGTTGCCCACTCCTTTCCTGCTTGCCTAAGTTTTTTTCTCTGTGACTTACTGGATGGTATTTTCCAATACTGAAGAGAGAAAATACCAAGGATTCCTCCAAGAGAGCTGCAATTCAGCAGTTAGCAGTTCTTGTGATATCTGATTCCCTTGAAGTGCATTGATGCATCGTTAGGCTGACATAGTGGAGATGTTATGCTGGCACATAACTATAACGCTGTGTTGTAGCTGTAAATGACAGTTCGCACAGTTTACTGGGACTGTTAGAATTATAGAGTCTGCTATAAATCTTCATTCAAAAACCTGATACTGTAAACAAAGCCCTTTAATTAAAAAAAAGAAAAAAAAAAAATACCCCCAGCCCACGCACAAAAGGAAGGAATGGCTCAAACTGAAGAGAGCAGCCAGAATAATTGCTGTGTACCGTATAATGATGACGGAAAGCAGACAAAGAGCATACTCCGAGGAGCCATGGAAATGAAGCATCATAAAAGGACTGGTGACAGATAACGCTATTAGGAGCGCGCTCACCCACGCGAACACGATGATACATCTGTTGGCACCCGCAAGCAGGAGGGAAGTTCAAAATGATTGCACAAGGCGTGTCCTGAGGGCCTGGGTCTGGCAGGGCCATGCCAAAGGAACTTCAGTTTCGTTCATGAAGCAGTTCTTGCTTCATGTTCCTCTTGCAGAGACTGAGTATAAACAGCAGTGAGATTGAATAAGCAGCCAGCTTCTGCAGCAGGAAACGAAGACATCTGAGAAATCCCCTTTGTCACAGATGTGTGTGTGTGTGCATGTATTTACTTTCCCTCTGTTTAAAAGATTTCTTCAAATTGTATTTGTTACAGAACTAACTCGCTTGTCTTTTCAGAATTGGTGCACACCTTTCCATAGCGGGGTGATCACTAGGGAAAGGTTTGATTACATTTGAACGTGCGTACAGACTTGCCCTAGACTTGCACACGGGTGACTAATCTTTGATGAGCTCAGTGCTCTCTAGAAGGGAGAGACAGTGTTTGAACAATTGCAGTTATGCTCATGATTGTATGAAAAGTCCTCTCCTTTTCCACATTCCCTACCATGCTGAATGCTTGGGGATGCGTATCCCTTTGGCTTCTGCAGTCTGTTTTGCAGCCCTGATACTTGTTCAAATTTATTCCAATTTTAAGTCTGATATTTTGATGGAAAAAATGACGAAACCAACTTGAGTCTACTTGTCCTCACACAAGCCTTTCCCATTAAATATGAAGAATGGCTGCACTCGTGTAGCCAGCCAGGGAACCTGGTCCTCCATTGCCATAACCGAATGAATGTGTTGCATGCCATCAGCATCCAGAAAATAAAGGATTGACACATCGCCAGTGGAACAGCGGTATGAGGCTCCATGTAAAGCAGTGTTGTCATTCCACATCCACGTGGATATGAGTTGGATTAGGAGCTGATAATGCATAAAACTTCATGAGAAGTGGTAAAGTGTGATGCATGTTAGTTCTGAATTGTCTCCCTTCAATGCAGAGATCTGAACGGCTGTGCTGGACCTCCTGTAGCCATACAATTCTAAAAGAAGACATACCAGTACACATACGTTAGCCTGAACTAAGGCCTGAAAAGCACTGAAGTTCGCTGTGCTGCTTCTGTTTCTAAAGCAGGAGTACATAATTGTTGCAAAAGCAGTGAATCTTTTCCTTCCCTCAGTAGGTTGGCTTTTTTTCTTTCTTATATTTTTTAATTTTTGTTCACTTCTGGACTAAAAAGCACCTTTCTCTTTGCTGGTGTTGACTCATCCAGTCTCTTTGCTGGTTCCCAGTCAGTTCTTGTGAGACCTTCTGGATGGGACCCATCTCCTTCCAGGCAGGATGGTGAGATCTGAACTGCTCGCATGGTGCTCTGAGCTAATACTTCCCTGGCCTTTGGACTGCTGTGCTTCCTGGTGATGAAAACCACATCCATAATTTAGTGGCCTGGAAAAGAAAGCAGAGATGATTTCCCAAAATCTTGGATCTGTTTCACCAGAAGTTAGGAAAAAGAGTATTTTGAAATTAAGCTATGTTTTTGTGACCTAGACAACTAAAGATTTTCATGCCCATCTAAGATGACAGATAGCCAGGTCCTGCAAAAATGGGAAGAGTTGATGAAGATGCTTCCTTCTCCGAATGTCGTTCACCCTTACTGTAAGCCTTGGCCTTTCCAGCCCATAGGGAAGTTTGGCAATGCTTCTTCCCGTCCTTATTTCTTGCCCCAGAACTCAGGAAACTGGCCAGTTTTTGTACTGCCTTCTAGTAAATTCTTAAAATTTACACTCGCCACATTTGTTGAATATAGACTTTAAGGAAGATTCCCGCGCAATTATGTGAGCACAGACACAAAATTACTGACCCTCAGTGATGCTGCGTACGGTGGTAAGGACACATGTACTTCTGTGCATATATATTTTTTTTAAAACGTTTTACTTTTAGGTGCTAGAACGTTATAGTGTTTACTTAATTTTTTTTACATGTTTTTGTAGACTTCTGGCTGATCCATCGTGTACATGGTTGCTTTCCACAATCAGATACTGCGTGCAGATTCATATCCTTTCTCAGGCATGCTGATTGTTACGCTGGTAATGCTTTGGTTTTTAATGGGCAGTGGCCATGAACTGAGATGCAGAAAGAGAAAATGGTTTGCATAGAGCCTCACAACATTACCCAGTAACCACGAGCATCAACATTTACTTTGCGTGTTTTCTGCGGGCTTATACCAAGGCAGGCTGAAACTTAGTGGAAAGATCAAAGTGAGTAGACTTGGCTGTGGATCAAACTCTAAAACAATTCATTTCTTACTGACTTTTTGTTTGATATCAGAAAGTATTAAGGCACTTACCCCTATGGTTTTAAGAGGCCTAATTTTAGAGGATAGAGGGGATCAGAACTGTTAACTTCTGTTCCAAAGCAGATGACTGAATTATACATCTATGTTTTCTAAACTATCATAGGCAAAGCGTATTTACTTTTCCAGTCTTGCAAAAAGGATAAAAAGTGGAGATGGTGCCAAATCTGCAAAGAAAATGTCACATGAGAGAAGATTTCATGCTTACTTTGGTATCAACTATCACACTGTTCTTTAACTGAACCTGACTTCCTAGGCTTTCTGCTATAGAATCGCTATGGCTTTCCCCAGATTTTCTGGTTATTAAAATTCAGCCTTCTGACTCCCTTTCCTAATGTTATTTTATCCTAGCTAGAGGAAAGTGGTTTAAGTGATAGATATATTTTCAATGGATAATACCTTCTTACTATTAAAGTTTAAAGACTATTATACTTCTGGACTTAGAAACCTCAGATTGGAGAAGAAAATTATGCTATTGCTTTCTAGTTTTATTCTTGTTGTATTTCATCTTTCAAATAATGTTCCAGCTCTCCAAGAACACCATGGTATTATGGTGCCTGCACTCTTGGACTTGATGTTCCCATCCCATAGATACTTTGCATGTTTTGTTCATAATAAGCCAGCATTAAAAAATAAACTCTGAGTCTAGAAACATGCTTTCTCTCAATCTTCTGGAATTACAGAGCAGACAGTCCCCAGGCATATTCCCGGTTTTGGGACTTGTTTTCAAGATAGTCACTTGTTGTGTCATTGTAATGAAATTTTTATCAATACATGAATGAGCTCAAAGGTTAAATTATGAATGTTTCTTTTCAGTTTCTTCATTTCTAGGTTCTGATGTTTATCTTTGTGATGGTATAGTGATATAGCACAAAGCTTAGCTTAAGTTTGGCAGTCTATTCCTCTTGGGTTCTCTTTGTTTCTGCTTCCCAGTCCTTGCTGCTTAGTGGTGTTGCTTTCTTCTCTACTGGCTGGAGCTGGCCAGATTCACAAACTTAATATTGCAGTAATTACTCTGGAATCCATGATAAGATGTTTACTATCAGAGCTTGACTGCTTAAAGAAATGAGCAGCGAGTTTCCAGGCAGGGGTCAGGTTCTGACCACTGCTCGCAGAAGGATTTAGCGAGGTTACACCTGTTTATCTGCTGCAAGTTGGGCTTTTTTTCTTTCTCTTGCTGCCATTTTCCCACGTCTTCAGTGATTCACAGCCTCCTACGCTGCGGTCCACTGGGACTTCCAGAGATGTCTTTGTTATTAGATGATGTTTCTTGGATGACCCAAGTTTTCCTTGTAATCCCATTCCATCAAGGGAACGAGGTCAGGCCTCTGGGACTTTTGGGAATGGCTTGAATTGCACGCACTTAAAGGAAGCTGGTTCAAAGTGTCCTAAAAGCTTCAAAGTCTCAAAGCAACCACCAGTTTTTAGTTCTGGACCCCAAAACTTGAGTTACTGAAGTGCCTGAGCAATTTAGGGTGAGTTCCTTCGCCCTATGCTCAGCTCTCCCTCTCGCCTCTTCTCTAGTTCTAAGCCCCTCTGTGCAAGCAGGGCCACGGGCACACGTGTGTGCAGGGCACACGTGTCAAATGACCCCCTGATGTCTGTACTGCCCCAGTGCTTTCACGGTTGTGCACTTCTCTTCTATCAGTGTGTTTAGTGTGTGAGGTTTCTCGATCACGCATAGAACCAAAGCACAACTCTGGGGCCTGCATATGAGGCACCATTAAAAAACCTGTACGGACTTTTGCTTATGTTGGATATATGGAAGTCCATCTTCTTGAGGGAGTGATGTGTTTCCATTCTCCTTTTATGAGAACAAGAACAAATCAGAAAATATCAAAAGATTAGTTCTGTACAGTATACAGAAATAAAAAAAAAAAAAACCAAACAGAAAATTAAAAAGAGAATTAGAAAAGTAAATGGTACTTGCCTTTTCTACTACCTGCTTGTTAAAGCTCCCACTTCTTCCACATGCTTTGCAGCACTGAGCAGTACAAAGATGGTTAGTCTCTTCCTTTTTCACCACTGCTTAGACAGTGTATCCCTCTGCTACTCAGATTCCTTGCCAGAGTCTCCAAGTGGCGAACTGCACTTGTGCATGGATCTTCATTCCCTTGAAATGGCATTGGTGCTGCAAAACTCTTTGCTGCAGGTCACTGATTTGCCATCATTCAGGTCATTAGCAGTGCTGTTAATCATTCATTTTTGCTGTTGATCTGAGCCATGCTTTAGTCTGTGAGGAAGGGTGCAGATGATGTTCAATATAAATCTGAACTGTGCAATTCTCTCGTGAGGTACATGTCATAAAGATGGCAGAGAATTAATTCCCTTGCTGCTTCTGCCTCAAATGGGATTTAACGTGAGCCGAGAAACTTCAGCTGATGTTTTATTATGTGTCAAGCAAGCCCGGAAACTTTCTGCATGAGGGCTGTGCATGCTGTTGACAGATGAAAAATATCACCCACTTCAGCAGTGGGAGGTTGTTTAATTAAAGAGAATAGGTAACACGTACTGTATCAAACACGTACTTTAATTCTGAAAACTTGGAAATGAGAATTAATAGATTCATGCAGAAGCGTGCTTACGGGGGATTAATGACTTTTGTTAAGCTGGTGATTATTCATTTCCATTTGAATACATTGCTCAGAGAATACACTTGGGATCAAAAAGAATTAAAAATGGGGATGTGAGGACTTGAGACTGGGAAGGCCAGGGATGAAATGTGTTTCCCTCCAGTGGCACAAAATTAAAACCCCTTGGCTGATGCTTCAGATACCTGTGATGATCATTTCAGTCCTGCACGTGGCCCTGTGACTTTCTGCTCAGTTTCCAAGCGTGGTGTCATACTGAGGATAGAGCTTAAGGAGAGCAGTAAAAATAAAGATTTGAAATATTAAGAAAAGCCCTATTTCATGCCAATGGTTGGGGGGAAACGCGGTGAAGGTTTGCATGGGCTTCAGTGTCATCCAGCTCTCACTGACATCCAGAGTCCTCTTACAGGCACAAGGACTTGGATCAGACCTGGTTTACCTGGGTTATCAGTGCAACCTCTTTTTTCATGCCCTGCTTCATCCAGGATAAAAGACAGCGCCTCCCAGCTGTAGGACCAAAAAAAAAAAAACAAAAAACAAATGGGCAGTAGTAAGAGGTGTAAGTAAACCCTTTTTAAGGAGGTGCCCTGTAGAACGGTATTTGAAGAAAAAATAAGCACGAGGTAGAACAAGAGAAAGCCGGGGTACCCAAGTGTGAGGTTTTGATGCAGCAAGAAGGATAGGGGAGTGACAGGAAAGCTCAGGGGGAGGAACGAGCCTCCACTGATACTCACGCAGAAAGGGAAAAGCATTAACACAGATCTATCGATTGGCATCAGTACGAAAGTAATTCTTTTCCCTTAAGTACAGCTCTACTGTCACAGCTGTTTGGTTACTATGATCTTCTCCCAACCAAAGATGTTACCTTAAAGCAGAGAGGTTGCTCTGAGCTGGAGGCATAACTGAGGCCGTGCCGTGTTCTCTACCACAGTTACACAGATTTATTTTTTTTAGCACATCTTTACGTCTTTGTATTTTTATCTCCAGAATGCTTCTGTTGATATTCAGACTTCCTGGATAGTTACTGCTCACATTAAATGGGAGGAGGAGGAAAGCGTAAAAACCTGAGTGATTATGAGGGGCGACTCCTTTCCCTCACTCTTGCAAAATCGTTGTCGGCAACAACTGAGATCAACAGAGGGGATAAGAGAAGCGCAAAAAAAATACACGAGGGGTTAAAAAGACAATGTCAGTGGCCATAGAACAGCATCTTCCTCTCTCAAATGAAATGCTCTCATCCACTAACCATCTATCTCTGTCCTCATTAAAGTTAGTGGGAGCCTTTCCATTAACTTAAAAGGATATTGGATCAGCCCCAGATCCTCCGTGCTGGGTGTAACGGGCACAGTCTTTAAGCTCAGAGGTGAGCGGAAGGAATTTTATGACTGAAGAGTCTGCGTGAAATCCCAGCCCTCTCAAATGCAATGGCAAAACTCCCATTAACTTCATTAGCGCGGAGATTTTGCCACTAGACTCAGCATGAAGTGAAATTAATGCAGCAAGAGTCGGCGGGATGTTTGACAACAGAGATGCTAGCTATGTGTTTTTTTCTACGGCTGGAATGCCTAAGTGAAAACTATTTTTGCTGTTTAAAGTTTCATGCTGCCATTTCAGCAGCAAAAGGATTAAATAGAACTTGACCACAGCTGCCTGTCTTGTATGGAGAGAAATTCTGGCATGGCACCTGGCACAGTCTTTTTGTCCAAAAATGCTCCCTTGGGACTTTTCCTGTTTATCCAGAGGTGACTATATCTAATATGCAGCAGGTAACTGGACTATAGTGCACTTCTGTCTGGCAGCAGAGACCATACCCATAATCCATGTCGAGGTGGAAGAAAGCACAAAGCAAGAGTTAAAATAAAAATAAGGAGTTTGAAAGGAGCTTCTAAGAAAATAATGAGCAGTACCCATCCAGCTGTGCTATCTGCAGGGAGATGATATATTTTTGAATTGGAAAGAGAGGTGTGTGTATGTAAGGAGAAAAAATGATTGAAAACACATGTGAGTGGAAAGGATTTTCATCAAACTCTCCCCTAATCTGCAAAGAAAGCTGTCCATTATAATAATTGCAATGTAAGCTCCAGAAATATGCTGCAGTGTGAGGCCAGATCCCTCCCTGGAGGGCTTGCAGGCAGAGATGGATATAAAAAGAAGGCATAGGAGTTCAGGGGTAGGTCAATACAGTGATTTCAGTTTTTAAGAAACTAGTACAAGATTTTCTAGAAAGGCCTGAAATCTATTTCCCTTAAGCGGTTGGAGTTCAACTCCAAAATCTGAGGGCTCTTTAAAACCCCAGTTGCTTTCAAAAATGTTCGTGGTTATCAATATCTAACTCTGGTCTGCGTCCCAACCTGGGGCTGCCTTTGAAGTGTTGCTACCAAGAGCTGCCCTGTGCTCCTCCTCTGCCCTAGCCTCCGAAATCGAAGGGTGTGTTTTAAGCATGATTCACCTTTTACTTCTACGTGTTGTTGACTGGTATTAGCAGTACCTTCCTCAAAAGAGATGGGGATGGTAACGAGGTCACGTTTAATTGAGATCCCTAAAATAAGAAGCCACTGGCTCTGTAGCTACCAAGGATTTTTGTCCTTGGGAAGAGCACGTAGACCCAGACGCTCCCTTGCCATGCCTGTGTTTGGATGGGCTGCCTGTGAGTCTGATTTCTCCTGGGGTTAAGTGGTTCATCCGTTCAAATACTATTTTATTGGTAATGCCAGCATGTCGTTTGTGTAGAGAATCATTAAAAGGGGAACACTTTTTCCTTCTCCTTTTCCATGTCGTAATGCTAAATGCGGTGCTCCCCACCCCCAAATCCATTTTTATTTCTGGAGCATCCGCAGTGCGTGACTTCATCTGCTTGATTATCTCGAGCCTTGGGAATGCTGGCTTTGTCTCCGAAACCACCAGAATGTGCTGAGCAAACACGGCTCCTGGTCAGGCTGCCTCGGGGCTGCTGGTTAAAGCCTCCTGTGCAGGAAAACCTCCTAGGAGCTGCTTTTCGATGAGGTCATCTTTAGCCATGCGGGGTTGTCTTATTGGGCGAACTGGGCTGAACACGAGGGCCGTATTGTGGCCAGAATAAAAGAACCGTTGTTTTCGAATGTTTGTTGTAGCTTTCTAGGATTGCGTTTTTGCACAAAAGTGGGCATTCATACTTCGTGATGCTGGAGTGTCATCGTTCGTACTGACAGCGTGGTTTCTGTGGTCGGAAGCAGTTCCAGTAAAATCTGCAATGGATTTTGAAAACGTTGTTGGGGAGGGGGTGGTTTTTCTCCGAGAGGCACGAAGAGCTGTGCCTCTGGCAATGCCAACTTCTCCTTAAGCAGAACTACGTTGTTCACTCAAGCCTGGCTGTTCTTGTGCACCGAGCAGCTGGAATAAGTGGAAGCGATGGGAAGGGAAGGATTGCTAACAGGCATCTACTGGGGGCTGTTTCATTAAAACTCCTGTGACGTGAGAGCAGGAGCACTCCGGGCGACATCCCCAGCTTGCTGAAGGGTGTGTTCACTGCCACAGCTGTTCCGATGTGCCATCTCCTCAAAGAAACAACAGGAAATTAGGATGGGTTAGATATCACTGGGATACTAAGAAGAGGTATTCTGTTTCTGCATTAGCTGATAATATCTAGGCTATGCAAACGCAATCTTTATGGTCTGCAAGTATCTCCTGCTGCCCTCCGTGTGGTAGATGAGTTTTTACAGCTTACTCAAAACTTCACAGAAGATCGAGCCGCAGTGCTACGTTATCAAAAGTGATCCAAAGCAGAGGGTGTATGTGAAAAAAATTTGATAACTTGAGTTGTGTACCCTGAGACTCAGCCTGTGAGGGGAAGGCACATATCTTGAATTACCTCCTTGAATATTTGAGAACTGGGGGCCTGCCACTGTTTGTACGCAGCAGAAGCAAGTAACACAGATGGTAATTACACCTGTGGTTCAAATCTTAGTCAAGCATGTGCTTATTAGTCTGAAGACTGTCAAGGTCCCAGCTTTCTCCCCGTCAGGTGGTCCAACCCCTGCAGGTTTAGGAGCTGCCACTGCATGTGAGGGCCTTTGCTGGTTGCACTGTTCTTGTGATGTGCGTGAAGTTGAGCATTATGCTGGTGTTAGGGTGATCGCTTCCAGCATGGCTCTTTGGGGGGAGGAGGGGGATATATCAGTTTGGTCGAATTGGGATGTGGTCATAACCCAAGTTAAGGAGAAAAAAACTTTTGTTTTATTCTAGTTTAGGAAAGGTTTAACTCTCGTTGACATGAAGGCCTCTATACTCCATCCCAGTCCATCATGCAAGTGTCAAAGAAATGGTTATAGCTCTGCCAAAAATGCTTAAAGATGTTCTAGAAAAGTTATTTTCATGGACCTGAGAGAATGAGCTTGTGCAGAGCTGAAACTGGCATCCAGGAGCTTTTCAGGTGGAAGCTTTGGATGTTCAACCTGGAGACTGGCTCAATTTTGATGGTTTCTATAGAGACTGGTGTTCAAGCCAGTGCTAATGCGCAGAGTTTTGCACGGCCTAGCAAATAGAAGATGTGGCTCTCTCAGGAGATGAAATTGAAATATTTTCCATTGAGACAGCAGCTAGAGAAGGTTACATGGGACAGCTGCTGACTGAACATTTTAGAATCATTAAATCCAAGAAATTCATATCTGAGAATTTTTAAAGACCTGGAGAGCGGAGCCTGTATGCTGCTTTTTAGTCAGTGAGTGGAAAAAAGCGTGTTGCCAACAGGCTATGAAAACCGAGTGCTGGTGGTAAGGTCTGTCAGCTTGACATTGATCCAAAGCAAAATAACAGAACAACTGAAATAGGACTCCTTTAACAATGAATTAAGGGAGGACCACTTTGTTAGTGTCTATCTGCCTCACCCTAAGGAAAGCGGATCTTGTCAGATCAGCGCGATGTATTTTACTTTGCCAAGAAGATTGCGAGCTTGCCTGATAAAAGATGCAGTCTTCTGAGCGGGCCTCCTTCACGTCTTGATCCAGAGACAAAATGAACAATGTCCAGCGGACAATGGTTTTGATGCTGACAGATCTCCAAATGGAGATGGATGGAGGGAATAATCTCTGAGCTGGTCTGTGTGTAGTGGGGTTCCTCAGGGATCGTTTGCTGGCCGTTCCCTGTTTAACACTTGTATCGGTAGCTTGCTAGAAAACATAAAATCATTACTGATAATGTTTGCAGATGTGCGTGCAGACTGGCGACTGCCGAGGTGATGAATAAGTCAGCTCACTGGAAGAGCCATCTACTTATTTGATAAACTGGGAGAATTGTTGGAAACGCTCATTTATTACTTGCCCAGTACAGGGGTTTTTATTCAGAGCTCAAGGCAGCAGGTCCAGCGGGGGCCCAAGGCTTCGGTCCTGCAGAGCAGTGACGGAGAGGCCCCGATGGGTGGAAGAGGGAGAATAAATCCCGACGCTCTGCCAGGGTGTGGGGTTTGATAAAGCACCGTTGTGGATGTGGAAGGAAACATTAGAAAACCAAGCTCGGTATTGGTAAAAGGAAGTGGGTTGTTTACAAAGTCGCTGTTATGTTGGACAAAATCCACTTTTGTGCAGAGGGCTAGCAGAGATGATATCAAGGCTTGGAATGAGATTTTCATCTCAGGCTGCCTTTCAGTGCAAGGGTGGAGTTTACCCTTTGAGCTGCTGTATGTAATTGTGCTACATCAGGATTTAAAGTCTGTATTTACTGCTTTCCTGGCAAACATTTGGGTAAATGTTGCATTAAGTAGACATTTATTTTTAATACCATTGACATTTGTCTTGCTTTTCTCCTGACATTTTTAGCATCTTCACAGATATCTGCATAGCTATTTCTGTTCTAAAATTTGCACTAATTAATTGCTTTTCTGTGTATTTATGGGAGCAGCTATCAGCAAAGAGAAAGGGAGGCACTGCAGTTACACGTCTTTTGATTAAAGATAAATTGAAATAATTAAAGATGTGGTATTTAACATAGACGCTTTAGGGCTGAGAACCAACATCCTGATACCTGCTGAGAAATATCTTACTCCACAAATAATCTCTGTTCTAGTAACTTCTGCCATGACTAAGGCTAGCCGTGGAATGTGGCCAGCGGTAATTACTGTTTTGAGACAAAGGGGACGCTTTCTGTTCACCCAGAAATAAATCACTTTGATTGCTCTTCTCCTATGCCAGAGCACCGTATGTATAATTTAAGACATACAAAGCAGCAGCAAAGCCTTTTAGAACCAGATCATCCCAGCAGTCAGCAGTGAGAAAGCTAACGCAAGTGATGGGTGAGCAGATAAACGCCAACAATTTCGGGAGCTGGCTGGTGTCAGGGATGCTACATGGTACTTGTGCAGCTGAAAGGACCATACATCTTTCAGTCACCGGTATCAATCCTTTCAGTGGTGAGACCCACTTGCCACATCTCGAGATTGCTCTTCAGCGGATTGCCTGAGCGCTGAGCGGAGCTGCAGCCGTGTCCAGTAAACCAGTCTGTCGTGTCAAGGGCTAATAACAGGAATGAAGTCATTCTGTGAGCCCGTTTGGGAAGTAAAAACATCCATAATCAGTTCAGTGTCCCTTAACAGGCCACCGATGATACTGGAGGGTCTCAGAAAAGCTTTTGGAGAGAGAGGCAAGGGAGAGCATCCCCTTTGAGAGTGTATTTGCCGAAAGCGCCGGGGCTTTCTCATAGCGTGCGTGGAGCCACTCCATGCACAGCCAGGGGTGACCTCACGAACGCAGGGTTGTTTGTTGAGTTATTAATGAGCCGCTTGGGAAGAGTGTCTAAAAACAGCTCAGCTTTGTTACTTGGCAAGCACGCAAAACGTACAGTCTAAGGCAGAACTTTCTGGTGTGCTTGTATCAATTTTCTTTCAATGGTTCTCTTCTTTCTTTAGTCCAGGGTCTGCGATGCTTTGGGAAGCCTGGGATCTTCCTCCCTCCCTTCCCGGACTGCAGCTCCTCCCCAGGCTGCAAACTCAGCCTTGGTCTCTCTCTCTCTCCTCCTGCTCTGAAGTCTTTAAGCCTTTAATCAACCCTGCAGCTACACTCCTCCTTCTCACGGTGCTGCGAAAGCACATCTCGCTCTGCACGCCATGTTTCTGTACCGGAAGCAAGGCAAGAACTGGAGGAACCGCCTCTGCTGGCAACTCACCGGCTTCTTCCAGGGCTTTCCACCTGAGCAGGCATTTGTTAGTGCTCCATATTGTCCCTGCTCTGGCTGAGAGGAGAGGTGAAGAGCGAGCACCCAGGTCTCATTTCATAGAGCATCTGGCGAGGTGGCATTGGCCAAAGTTCATGAACCTGGGCTTGATACCATGTTTTCTCTTCTGGCTCAGCTGAAAGGCTGACTTGGGAGGTTGAGTAAAACACGTAAGTAGGCACCCAGCACCTGCCATGGATGAGACTGCTTCATTGTCTCCGTGTGTTCGTCTGAAAAAGCAAATTCATGTAGTTTGCATGTCTAATACAACTAGAAGAGCCAGACAAAGCCCCCAGAAGGATGTCTTTCTGTTTCATTTCTGGAGCCATTCCACTTTTGTGTAAAATCAGCACTGTGATTGAGGCATTCTTATTATAATTTTGCAGATCCGCGTTTGTAATATGAGGCATTGCCATGTGGCATTCTTACACACCCCCCCTTTTTGTTTTTTTTCCCCTTTTTTATAAAATTGTATGCACTCAGTTCTGAAGTAAATGAAAGGTTTGGGATTGACAGTTCCAGGTGTAGATGCTGTCTGTTCATAAAGCAGGCGCTGTACAGTAGCAGAATTAAACTGCCAGTTTAATTTCACATCAGCACCTCTGATGTGATCTGAAGAAACCTTCATGCCAGCAGAGAAAGTTAGGAATTGTGTTTTCAGTACAGGCATGAACTTTTATGATGCAGAAGTTATGCAGCTGCCTGAAATGAAGTTGGTGGTATTGCTGCTCTTCCATCCCTGTCCTCACTTGCTGGTGATTATAAAAAGCTGCCTCTTTATCCCTGATCATAGCAAGTTTCCTCCTTTCTGGATCTGCTGCTTTTCAGTAACGTGTTTGCTGAGAAAAATTCCAGTTGTCTAATCTTAAGCCTTGTGCATTTTAGTGCATTGTTTTGTCATTTCCATTTTTTTTTAAAAAAAAAAGGAGGGAGGGGTGAGAAAAGCTTGGATCCTAACAGAGATGCTGTTTAGGCAGTAAGTGCAACTTGGAGGCTGAACCAAACCTCTTCCTTTTGAATTACTCTATGGGAGGTTCTGCTTCTGTACAAGCACAAGGTGCCCTAAGTGTGTTTGTAATTCAAAATTATTTTCAGCAATAATTTTGCAGATGGAGCCAATACTCAGTGCTTATTTCTAGACTCTTAATGTCATCTCATGGGAGAAAAAAAGTCCTTCTGACACTCTTTTGAAGCTGAGCATGATGCAAAAATCAGGCAAACCTTTCTTCTTCATTCTATCCTGATGCTCATCATCATCTCTGTTGAAACATGGGGACAGCGGCATGCGTCTAGCGTATGGATCGAGACGCCTGTGTGCAGGGCCGGAGACAGCCCACAACTATCTCTTCTGTGCAGGACCCTGAGAAATGGCTCATCCCAGCCCCAGCCTCTGGGATGAGTGGTTCCCGTGGGGGTCCATGCCCAGCCCTACGGCAGGCTCACTGCCCGTCTCGCACCGGTGGGAGGTGGGCTGAGCTGCCCCTCACGTGGGGATGAGATGCAGCGCCAGTGCAAACAGCCTGTGCCTGTTGCTGTCAAAACCTGGGGGAGATTTCCTTTCCAGAAGCCTAATGAGAGATGTTTCAATCTCTTCTAATTGAGTATTACTCTGAAACAAAATGCCATTTAAAAATCAATGTTCCTCTATACGTGACTCTTCTCTCTCACCTCTTTCGCAGTGATCAAGTCATGGAGCTGAATTACAAGCCCTGCAACAGCTGGATAACGACTGGCAATAGGGCGCATTCACAAGGGCCCAAAACTTGGTCTAGACCAGAGGTGGGGGGAGGAAAAAACCCCACCTCTCTTAAGGAACTCTGGCAACTCGAACAGACCGGCAAAATTTCTCTACCCCTTATCCTGGCTGTGGTTAGCCACCAGGCCGTCACACCGGTGGGACGCTCTCCACACCCATCCTCTCTCTGCCAGGCACAATCTGTCGCTCCGGCCGCTGGAGACACGCGTAGGGGTTATTGCACAAAGATCTGCCTGTGCAGCTGGTGAAGTGAGAAGCGCGCTCTCTCAGATGGAAATGACAACAGCTTTTTTTTTTTTTTTTTTTTTTTTTTTTTAAACCAAATAATTTGATTAGATTAGACGGTAACTGTGTGCTGTCTTTGGAGTAATTTAAAACCAAATTAATGGAGCGCACTTGTAAGCCGAGGCACAGGGAGGCGAGTAAATCTTTCTTCCCAAGTCTCAGAGGAGTTGCTTTTTCCCTGCAGCCTGCAAGAAGGACTCGTGTATGCTTAAAATGTCTCACTTACAGAGCCTGCACTGTCCAGATGACACTGCTGGTAAGTACACAGTTTTCATCCCTCTTGACCTAGTAATGTGTATGCCCTCTCATCATCATCCTCCATTTTATTTTAATAGGGACCAGGCTACACTGGCAGCATAACAATTTGTTTCACAAGGGTTTCTCCTCATCTAAGGATGATGTTTAGAAAAAAGCTGGTGTTGGACTGACACATGGGAAATTACTCGAGTAAGGCCAGAGTGCATGGAGAGCTTGGCCTAGCCCATCTGCATTCAAAGCTAATGCTGGTCTTGCTTTTTAGGATTAATAGCTGGGAGAGGTTCAGGCTGGGTGCAGCAGTGCTGCTGTTTGCAGCTGGAGGTGCAGGGAGAGGTTGGCTGTTGAGTGGCTGGAGAAGCTGGCCAATTGCTTCAGATAACCACCTGGCTGGGGTATGTTTGAGTAACTGCTGCTGGGATTGCCCTCAACCCAAAAGCCTGATGGAGTCAGTGGGAGGCTGCCAAACAGTGATTTCTGCTCATGGGTGTAAAGTCTAAAAAGACTGGACAGTGAAAGCTATTGGTTTCCAGTTCTCCTTGAGCAGATGTTTCTGCCCAGGATACCTCTGCTCTGGGGGTGGGGATGAATGGAAATTAGTTAGAGGTGGTTCCAAGGGAAGGCAAAGATAAAAGCAATTTCATTACAAAATAAGTGTTTATGTTACAGAAATAACTGATGCATTTTGAGCAATAGTGATTTTAGGATATAAAAGAGATAAATTAAATATTTCATGAAAGAAAAAGATTTTTGATAGATACTGAATACTAGATTTTATGCTGGAGTAAATTTGCACCATCAATTCTGTTCAGAAAAATGAATTTTTTTTTGTAACAGAAACAGTAGCAGGACATTATCTCATAGAGAGACATGATG
This sequence comes from Tetrax tetrax, assembly GCA_009806455.1. Lineage (NCBI taxonomy): Eukaryota > Metazoa > Chordata > Aves > Otidiformes > Otididae > Tetrax > Tetrax tetrax. The sequence continues at coordinate 181,860 of WHYT01017552.1, forward strand.
AAAGAGGGGCTTTCTCTAACCCTGCCTTTACACGTAAAAAAATTTTGTTTTTTCCTATTATTGTCTTGACCAAAACCCCAAACATTTTTTAATGCGTAGTCTGAGTGCTGCTTTGCTCTGTACTGCAGAGAGTACAGCAGCTGACTGAAATAGACTGATGGGGAAAGCATAAAAATTATTTTACAAAGATATATTGTTTGGATATCTTTATTTAGCAAGTGAAATACATTGCCAATAGGAAGGAGGAAAATGGAGACTCAGCTGTGTTTACAAAGGCAACAGTAATTTTTCTGAAGTGAGGCCAACTTTAATATAAGCTATTCAGTTTGCTCGATTTTTGCAGGGCTAATTCTGAATAGGATTTGAATGTCGTGGTTTTGACTGAGGGCATAAACACCTTACTTTCAGTTCATGTTAGCTTTGCATCCATGCTTTTGAAAACTGAAGCTTTCTCTGGTGCTTGCAAACCTGTAACGTGTCTGAGATCACAGCACGACCTGCAACGGGTCACACTCTGAGCCCTGTGTGCTTTTGGGAAGAACTGGAGTCCTTGTGGCACCAGAACAGATTCTTGATACTAGTGCCAAGTGCACTGTTTTGATCTTGTATTTTTTTTTGTCCTCCTCTTCTTCCACACCAGTAAATATTTCCCTTGTGGCCTTGATCCAACAAGCTGTGTAACTGCGTGCAGGTGCAAGCATGTGATGGGATCTCCTAGCATGTCTCACTGTGTGCTGGACTGTATTTTCAATGAAAAGCACACTACAAGACAACCTCTATGCCCATCTGCCCCTGCCATCCCCAGCCTTTGTTAGTGCCGAGTACGGACATCTTTCCAGAGCACCAAACTCAGGGTGGCAAACCGGGAAATACCAAATTAAGGTACTAGTCCCTGCATCGCTCTCCCTGACCTCCAGAGATGGGTATAGCTGCTGGGAATTACCTGTGGCACTTTGGCTTTATCCATGAGGGCAGTTTTGCTGGGTGCTTGGTGTGGCAGCTGGGCAGTGTGGCAGGTTGTTCCTGGGTCTCATTGCTCTGTGAACGCAGTTGTCTGAGCACAGGTTGGCTGGTCACGCAAGGCCACCCACAACACTTGCACCATCAGTGATCCACATTGTGTCGGTTGTCTGTAGCAGGCGCAGCTGGTGGTGTCCTGGAGATTGCCATCCATTAAACACTGGAGAAAAGTGAATGTTTTTCCACAGGGTTTTCTATGAATCACATTTTTTCCTGTTACCTAGGCACAGCTATTAGCTGGTGGCATCGATACCTGCAAACTTGTCTGAGATGTCAAGTCCATTTCTGTCTCTATCCTGCCTCAGACAAGTGCCAGGCATAAGTGCCAATACATGAGCATCCTTCTTCATCACACTCCTGACCCATTGGCCATTAGCTTGAGAGTCTTGCTCCTTGGCCTCTTTACTGCTGCAGATGTGAGAAGTAGCTCTGAAGGGTCTCCTGTCCTTTCCCCTTAACAGGAGCCCTTGACCTTCTCTTTCTCCACTGATTTCTTTTCCTCATTTTCACCCTTCCTATTATTGCCCCAGTTCTCCTAAATCCAGATTTTTCTGCCAGGAAGAGTTTATTTAGTTTCAAGTGCCTTTTTGGCTTCTTGCTGTACTCAAATCTCAATGCCTTAAAGTGAGCCCTGCCCCTCCCCACCAGCTTCTTAGCAGAGGCAGGTTGTAAGAGTATACCATTACTTTACCTCTGTCCACTCCCTGGTTGAAGAACTCATTTAGTAGGTATTGTTCAAATTTTGGTTGAACCTCTTGCATGTATGACAGTCCACTGAAGAGCTCAATTGTTGTGGCAATACAGTGTTGAATCAGCCATGTCCCAGGAGGGACTGACTTTGTGCTTCTTCAGTGGAAATGTCAACAGGCTTGCAAGTATGAAGTTGTGACCAGAATTCGCTCATGAGCAAGTTCTGGTAGACTTCTATCCACCTTAAAAAAAAAAAAAAAAAAAAAGATGTATTTGTCTGAAGATCATATCCTCTGGTTTGCACAGCCAAGAAGCCTCAGTCCCATGGAGTTATTTATGATGTCTACCTCACATCAATGATATTTTCCTCCTTTGGGGTGCTGTGAGCAATCATTGCATGCAGTCAAGTTTGTGAGACTTGGATGGGAGTTTTATTTCAAAGGACTTCTACATAACATCTAAATAAGGTTTGATTAGAACACTGGGGAGGAAAATACAACAAATGGGCATGATCCAACTCCCACTGACTTAGAGAGAAAAACATGTCCTGACATTGCTTGACAAATGGACTTGAGTGAGGCTTGGCCAAGGACAATAAGCCATGGCCCCGGATGAAGAAATTCCCAGAGAAGTCTTTTTGCATCCTGTCCTTTTCTTTGCCCTCCCAAAGCTGATGGAAGCTCTAGGCTTTGTTCCTCTCCCAACCCCAACTCTGACTCTAGGCATGGGCTAAGCCCTTTTCCAAGGACCAGCAGCTATAGCAGAAATCCAGAAGCTATCAGGGGAGAAATATAACTGCAGCCTTCCTTTTCAGCCACAACCCAACTGGAGTTTGAGAATTTTCCCTCTCCCAACCTTAATCTTATACACTGGCCTTGGCTGGACTGTCACCAAGTAGCACAAGCCACACCAACGATGAAGTTGTCAGAGGCAAAATCCTAATGAAGACAGTCCCTCCCTCTGGTGGGAGCTCCTTGGCAGGCCCACACCACATGGAGCTCTCGGCTTTGACATTCGTCCAAACCTGACCCTAAGTCCTGTGTGTGAGATGAGCATTTGCCAAAGAGACCAAGCCGTGGCCAAGATAAAGAAATCGTGAGGGGAGAAAGGTCTTCGCAGCCTATCCCCCAGTTGTTAGGGGATACAGTGTTTTTCAGCCTACACGTTGCTTTGGCAGTCTGATACCAACTGGAGCGTTAGGTTTTGTCCCATTCCTAATCGTGTTACTATAACCTGAATTTTAACTTTAACCCTATTCCTAAACTGGACTATTCAAGGGATAACTGGGATATTCCAGTGCTGAGATGTTGACAATTTTTAGCCTGCTGTTCGGCTACCAAGTGACTCACTTTCACTTTTTAAGACCTATGTTCCTTGTGACTACTTTTTAGTATCACAGCCATAGCAAAATTAAAGATTATTAACAAAGCCATGTGTTGCATGTTTGTGAGTGCTACATATCATTCTTCCTCTCTAATTAAAAAAAAAAATATCCTCTGCCAGGTAGCACTGTTGTGTCTGTGATTAATTATGGGGACGATGGAAGACCAGACGACATCCTTGTGAAATGGGTACAATGGGTCTATAATGCATGTGCACTGGTATGGCTGTGTGATAACATGGGCTCCAGAGACCACCTATCTTCTCGTCTGTTCTGCTGCAGGCCAAGCGCCACTTCCCCCCCCTCTCAAAGACCCTCCCCTGGCATCCAGCTGAGCAGAACCGAAGGATCAAACCAGCTCCCTGTTCTTTCGCATCCGGTTCTCACTGTTCCTGCCAATGGAGCTGAGAAGAAGACTGTGTATTTATTTTCACGTAGTGTCTCCCACCCATCAGCTGGAGCAAGCCATGGATCCCTGCCATCTGAATCCTGAAAGCAATTTCCCTTTCCCTCTCTTCAACTTTGTCTGCCCATGTGGAAAGTAACTTAATAATAATAGAAAAAGCTTTCCTTATTAGGAGAGATGACTTTCTGTAGCTCCTGGTACAACATGTTCCAATATGCTCAAGTCACAGGAGTCCAACTAGGGGCTTCTAGATCTCCTCCGTTGTGCTTTAATGCTGGGAAGGCTGGGGTGTACACCCCCAGGGCACGTACAGAAACCTCAGCACGCATCTGCCTCAGAACTATAGCCACCGTATCTACTTGGGAGGGCTCATAGCATGTGACACTAGTGAGTGATTCTTGACCCCACACCAAAACAACCCCCATGCCCATAGGTACCTGGGCCATGGGGGAGTTTGAGCATGTTTGAGGTGGAGCACACCAGTAGACAGGAGCTATCAGTCCCAGCAGGTGCACTGTGATCCTAGCAGATCTAGCTGTGATCCCTGTGATCCCTGCCAGCTAGTGAAGCTGCTGCTTTCCCCCATGCTATCCCCTACAACCAGCAGAGAGCTCTTCTCTTCCACAAGCAAATCGCAAACTCTGGGGCCGTGAGGGAATACCTGTTATCTTGAATCCGGGGAGATGGTGTTGGATATCCAGAAGGAGAAATGGAGCATTAAGAGAAATATTTTCCATCTGGAAAAGGAATGAGCTACGCGTCTGGAAAATGGAACAGCAAATGTTAATGGATCCTTGCCCTGTGGTGTGCCCTCCAGTGATTAGTATTTCAAATGGGCCCGAATGAGGATTATCTCCTGTATCTTCTCAGATCCTTAGCAAAACAAAGAAACCTGCTTCCTGAGATCAGCCCAACTCCATCCAAGGCTGTGAGTCCCTAATCTGATTCACAACACAAAGCTTTAGGATCAGATCTAGACTAGTGCAGTGGAAATCAAGGTAAACCAGCAGTGCATGCAATTACTTTTTCAGAAAGCTTGAGGGTATAAGGCCAGGAAGGGAGAATGACTCTGAAAGTTGGAAGGAAAATGGAAAAAGTCACTGACATGAAAGAAAATTGCTGTATTAAGGATTTCCGTAGGCGAGTACCAGGTCAAGTGTTGATGAATGGTAACTCACGGGTTATTGTGAGGTGGAGATTAATAGGCTACATTGAGCATCCTCATTCAGCAGAGATAGAGAGCCCTGCTGTGTCTTCACTCGATGCACAAGGGCGGTGACTCCATCTGTAAAAATTACATCAGGACAGCCCTCTGGCATGGATGCAGTTACACTGACAGGACCTAATTCCCTCATGTCTAGCAGAGAAGGCTACACAGACATGAACAACTCCAAGGTGATACAGGCACGACCCACACAAAGGCTCATGCCATTGGGATGACGCTGGCAGTAAATCACAAGTCCCTACTGAAAGGTAAATCGTGAAAACAAACAGAACCAGTCTGTGTGTTATAATTTGGAAAAGAAAAGACAAGCCTTGTTTTGCTGCATCTGTCCAGCTCCTCGGAGCCAAGACACAGAGAGATACACGGATCTGCAGGCAGCAGGAGAAAGGAAAGGCAGGGTGAGCTAAGGATGGAAGAGCTTCCATTGGTGTGGGACACCAAAACTGTGCCATGGCCACTGTGGGGCTGTTGTTGTGCAGTTTAACAGGCAGTGCAAAAGGAGCAGGGTCTAAGGGAGGATTTGAAGAGGCTGGAGTTGCTGAAGGGGTCTCCAGCTGTAGGAGACAGTGATGGGGAAGGCACAGAAGGGAGGAATGAATGGTGGAGCGGGTGTGTGGGTGAAGGTGTTGGGAGGGTATTGGAAAGCCATAAATCTTCAGCCCTGGCACATATCTGACTGCTTCATTTGCTTGCTAGGTCAATGACGAAAGACATATTCATCAAACTGCTGTATCCTGAAATGTGCTGCATTTTACTAGAAATAATGCTTTAGAGCAAGATATATTATTTATTCATGAGCCTTTCACCACAGCCAGAACACTTTTTCACGTGATTTAAGTGAATTAACAAGTAGGCTGTGATCTGATGAAGCACTGAATTCTGCAGCAGTGCTGCAGGGCAGAGTTCCCCTGTCCCTGGGGATGGGGCTGTGCCACCAGATTGGAGCTTGAAAGAAGCTGCTAGGGGGAAAAAGAAAAAAAAAAAAGAGCTAGAAAGAGCATTTTTTTAATAGATGTTGAGGTGGTGTGAATGGACTGGTGGGGTGAAGGCTTCAGCTGGTCTTGCAATGATGTCGTCAAACCTGAGTCAGCAGTCACACAGAGCAGAGAAATAGATGAGGAAGCAGGAGAAATAACAGTTTGCCAATGGTTGTTGTGATATATTTCGGTTAACAGCATTTGTAAAAGCTTACAAAAGATCACAACCTGCTCACAGGAGATCACTGGAGTCGCAGCCCAGTGTCCCGGCAAGAGCCGCCTTCTTCCTCTCCATCAGAACCAGGAATGAAGGGTTGCAGCCTGTTCAGCTCGACCTGGGAGAGAACACAGCTGATACTCAGAAATCAGAGTGAATAATTCCGTTTGCACAAAATAAATTTTTAAATGTAGTGAAATTACTAGAAGGAAAGAATATGCAAAGGTGCTGAAAATGATGAGTATGTGCAGATTCAGAATTTGCCTTCTCAGGAAGGTAAATGTCTGGGGCAAGGCAGAAGCTGAGCAGGGAAAGTGAATATTTTTCCACCTTTACACATTGCCACTCTGGATTTAAGGAGCAGATGGAGAAGAACCAGCAGGTGCGGCTGTCGTGTCCGAAAGCAAACCCAAAAGAAACTTCTTACAAAAGCTAAACCTGGGTGCCCATCTCCCCTTTGCCCCCGCTCTCAGATCACTAACCATTGGCTGCAGCTACTCCAGCCTCAAAGGGGAAAACACCGAACTAGGACAGCCCTTCCTCCTCCAGGAGATTTATTAACTCACGCCTTTATTATTCAAAATGTTTGAACAGGTGGTAGTGTGGTTACCTCCCTCTTTTGGAGGTCTGCTGACACGGGCTGTAATACAGAAGAACAAAGCGGAGACTCTTGCTCAGTGCACCGTTTCTCCTCTCTCCTGTTTCCTCCCCTCGTGAAGTGACCCCTGATGAAGGGCAGACAGAGGCCTGAGCTTTAGGCCAGATTATTTTGTTCGCTCTTGGAATTGAAAGCAAACACTCTCAAGTCTCCTTTGATGCCAGCTGACCTGAATCAAAGCTCACAGACCCCTGGCTGATAATGTTTACCAGATGCAGCGGCGAAGAAGGGTTTCCAATCTTGCTGCTCGCTTGCTAGGGATCCCGACTGAAAATTAAGTGCATGGGTAGGGGTTTGGCGTATGACTTCTGTGACAGAAAACTCGCGGAACAGAAAAAGCAAATAGAAAATGGAGCAATGATCTCTCTGCATAGCCCAATGCATTCAGGTTCTGGACTTCTATAACCTGGCTAAGTGCAAAAGGCCTAACATGGAGTTTGCCATTTTGGGGAGTTGAGGGGAGCCCTGTGCAGCAAATAGACATTGGCAGAAAGGCAGAGCTGAGTGAAGGGAAGGAACAGCAGAAGTAACATCAGTGTTTTCGCTGACAGAAGCAGAAGAAAATGGAAAGTGTCACCTGAGGGACTCTTGGTGGCTGATGCAGGTGCTGACAGGGCCTGGCAGCGGTGGGGACATAGATATCTCTGTCATCTGCTTCAAGGAGAGTGATGACAGCTACTCAATCACCACGTGTCAAATAAAACAACGCTGCGACACAGATATTACCTCATAACCTGCAGCTCTGGGATGACAGAGCAGAGGCACCTCAGTACAGGAGGAGGACTGGAGTTGTCTCAGGAGAAAAGCGAAGAACGGCACACAAACACGTGACTTCCAAAGGTGCAATCTGTTACGCAGGCACTTCAACTGAGTCTATGGAGAAGGGGAGAAGGAGAAGGAAGGAGGGGAAAATCTATGCATTCATATTCCAGAGGCCCAGCTGCCCAAAGCAAACCCAGACAAAAGGCGCTGTTATCCCATTGATGGAAATAGCAGCAAGATCAGGCTTTTGGGGCAGCAGGAGAGAGCTAAGCATCACATGATGGTACATGTCCACCCTTGCAAGGGCTGTGGTGCTGTATGTACAGCTTCATACAAGATATAGAAAAATGCTAAATAAAGGGAAAAAATCCAGGCCCCCACAACTCGCCATGTGGCTGAGGGGTTGTGCCCGTGTCCCCAGGACACAGCAGCTCACCAGCCAAGCAGTCACATCAATTCTCCCCAGCTCCTGGGAATGCGCCGGCCATCCTGGAGGACAGACCCTACTTTCAGGAACTGCCTTAAAAAGCAGCAGCGGGCTGGGGGCAAGCAGCCAAAAGATGTAATGGTGTATTGAAGTCCTCTGGGCTCCTGAAGTGAGCAGGAGAGCAGGGGCTGGTGAGTGCGGCTGGCATGGGGGAGCGCAGCCTCCAAATTGTCTGAGGTTCAGGGCAGTGGCAGGAGATCTGGCACGGCTGCAAGTCCTGCATCCGAGGAGGGGGAGCATAAAACAGGGCTGGATCTGAGTCCACAGGGATGCTGTTCCACCTCCCTCCTCCTCTGCCCTTTTTTTTTTTTGTGAGTGTGTGGCAATTACTGATAGATCGCCAACCCCAAGAGACCCCGTTACAATAGTTTGACCTGGGCTAAGACCTCTCATCTATCTTTGCTTTTTAAAGAATTGGGGCATAACCATATTGTGTGGCCAGAGGGCTTCACACTGCCCACCCAAGGCTTTGCTGTCTTTGAAAAATTGCTAGCCTCCTCCCAGCTCCATGACCCTCTCTAGGTGTGACAGCCAGAAGGCCAAAGAGCACTGCCTGGGATGTGTAAGCCCCTCCAGATGTTGAAGCAGCTACTGCACAGTAGCTGGTCTCTCCATCAACTGCCAGACCTGCATCAGCTGCATTACAGCTGCTGGGGTGCTCCCATGTCCCCTCCCCGTGTATCGGTGACATACAGGGGCTGTAGCCTCTTCCCCGTCACTGTTCCCAGCTAATTACTACAGCCTTCTCCCAAAGATGTTTTTTTCCCTCTGTTATTCTGCAGTCCTTTTGCCTGAGCAGGACCCTGACCCTTCAGGATTCAAGCAATAAATGACACATAATTAAAAAGCATACATGACCTTGCTTATTGCATGCTGTTAACCCATTCTTGGCAAGGACCGAGCAGCAGAACCCATCTCTCCTCAGCAGATCTCATCCCTCGTCTCCCAGGAGTCTGCCTTCTCCACTCCCCACCTCATCACAGAGCTGATAAAACCTCAGTTTGATGTCTGAGCCAAAACCTCACACAGGTCCGAGGTTTTGTTCTTCCCAGCTCCCACTGCAGCCCTCCATGAACAAGAGGCAACCCCAAGGACAGGGTAGAAGGGACCTTCTGTGGTCAATGTACAGCCTGAGCCCCAGTGTGCGGGTGAGAGAGAAGATCGAGACTCTCCCTGTCTGATCCTGAATCCTGGGATGCAGCCTGCCTGGCCTGCCTGTGTTTGCTGTAGAGAATTTCAGTCTAAAGTTCACTGTAAGCCTGGCCCAAATCCCCCCGACTCCTTCCCAGTCTGCCCAGTGCCTTTGGTTCGGTCTCAGACTGAGGTCCAAAGTGAAGCAATGGCTCACCCAGCTGGGAAACTTGGGCTCTGGGCTGGAGCAGGTTTTAGGTTTGGCCAGCACCCACCTGGTCCCCCACTCCGTGCCCGAGTGGTGCAGATGGTGTGATGCCTGCAGCCTTTCTTTCCACCTTTCCTCCCAAAGCCCCTCAGGGAGGTCACCCCAGCAGACAGCTGCCTCCCAACAACAGGGGTGCTAAAGACGACACGTATTTAAATATTATTTAGCATGTGGTTTGCATTCTGTCTGGTCTTTGCTTGAAAGAGTGGTGTACAAGAAGAGAAGACAAGTCGTGTTTTTTTTTAAAGCCCTTGAAGAGCTATAAACCCAACTGCTCAAAAGTAAACCAAATCACTGATGAAAGGAAGAGCCATGTGTCGTTGCCACAGGTAAGCAGCCAGGCATCTGCTTTAACAAGGCGTGTTCAAAGGCCCCCAGTGAGCACACCCTTGCTTGAGTTCCTATCAAAAGGAAATTCAGTCTCAGGAGGACTGGATTTTTTTTTTCCTCAGAAGTTTTCCAGCCATATGGTGCAAGTCTCAAAAATTCATGGCTGAATCATTTATTTTTAATAGGTAAGTATCTTCCTTCTGTCTCTCCCTTGCTCAGGCTTCCTTAGTGGGACCAGAACAAAATGCTAATAATATTTTACTTTTTAAATAGAGAGCAGGCGTCTCTGTCTTGCTCCGTTGAATTTGTGGAACTTTTCCCTGCAGAAGCCTCCTCTGAAGGGAAAGGTGGCCACACTTGTCCCATCCTGTGGGGCGGTTTGAGGAAGCGCCGCTCCTCCCCACCTCACGCACAGCACAGGGCTGCTGGCAACCTTCCCTGCTGAAGGGAGGGGAAGTCCCTCCCAAATTGCATTTATGCAATAATACACTTATGTTACGATATATGTGGCCAGCTCTTCTTGCAAAGTTCAGTGTGGTTTTCTTTCTCTGGCTGCTTTGCAGCACCTTTGGAAAACAGGCTTCAGCAGTCCTGCTGTTCTCCAAGTTGTCTGCAATCATCTCTTGCAAGCTGTAAATGAAACTGTGTTTTCCATCTCTCCTTTTATCTCATGGCAACCAATAACACAGACTTGTAGGTTCCTGGATGGGTGTGGTTGTTTTAAACATGTTGCCTGTTGGGTTGCTATATGCTGTGCAACCAGTGCTGCGGCTGTCCTCCTCCTGCTCCTCTATCTGGCCTCTGCCGTTTTAGCGCTAAAACATCCTCCCAGCTGAAAGCAAGCGTGGGAAGGTGCTCCGTGTTCAGCCGAGTGTACTCAGTCTGGGCTGCAGAGTGATTTACGCAGTGTTGTGTTGTACAGTGCCCCATTTTAAGAATCATAGAATGGTTTGGGATGGAAGGGACCTTTAAAGATCACCTAGTCCAACCCCCCCTGCAAGGAGCAGGGACATCTCCAACCAGATCAGGTTGCTCAGAGCCTCATCCAACCTGGTCTTGAATGTTTCCAGGGATGGGGCATCTACCACCTTTCTGGGCAACCTATTCCAGTGTTCTACCACCCTCATAATAAAAAAAAAAATTCCTTATATCAAGTCTGAATCTATTTCCCTCTATTTTAAAACCATTGCCCCTCATCCTATCACAACAGGCCCTGCTAAAGAGTTTCTCCTCATCTTTCCTGTAGGCCCCCTTTAGGTACTGGAAGGCTGCTGTAAGGTCTCCCTGGAGCCTCCTCTTCTCCAGACTGCACAGCCCAGCTCTCTCAGCCTGTCCTCATAATCAATCATCTAAGTGGCCTGTGAGGGCAAAACTGTCCGAACTCCATACTGCGGTTGGGTTGTTACCTGCAGCAGTTAGATGTGCACTAGCATATGTAAGCGAGTGAATTCATCCAATTTTGGAAAAGATTTTCAGTAGGCAGCTTAGGCAGTCCTCTTGATTTCTCTGAACATGAGGATCTTCTGCTTTACTGGTTTATTTTTGGAAACGCTTACTGCAGAAAAAGGAATTTTGTTAATAGAGGCATGCAGTCTCGTTTGTGAAAGTAACTTTGCAGAAGTACAAGAGAACATTGTGCTGTTGAGCTTGAATCTATACATGTTTTGCTGACTTGGAAGTTGGTACTGCATTTCAAAGACTAACTCGCTAAGCCTGATTGGTGTCCTTTATCATTTGATGTTTAAGAAGCTTTTCTTTCCAAAGTCTCCTTTTCTTTCAAGGCACTTCAATGAAAGTTTTCTCTTGCCCACCTTCAGAACTGCACGTCGCATCCTTCTGTTCTCCCTGATTTATCCTATGTATTCTCTTGACCAGAGGCAGATCATAAATTTGCCCTAATTTCGTAGGAAGAGTTTTTCTTTTTCCCTTTCTGTCAGTTTTGCCTTTTTCTGGGACTTTTATTTCACCTTAATGAAAGAATGTTATCTACTGTGTGCTTGTCCCTCTGAAAGTAAACTGTGGTGGTCTGCCACTGATTGCAGTGGACGTTAAATGCGTCAACTGGAAGCAGAATCAGCTGATTCCTTTGTGATATTTCATCAAGTATCTGGACTTTTTTTTTTTCTTCCCTTAAACTACTACTATTTACATGTTCAAATGCAAGAAAGTGTGTTTAAAAATAAAGTGAAAGGTCAAACTCTGACCTTGTCTTCTGTGGGAACTGCACTGATGTGGTGCTTAAGACTGTGTTCTGGTCAGAATTCCACAAAAGAAAGAGGAGCATTTTTTTTTTTTTGGTTTGGGTTTTATTTGGGGGCAGCCATAGCTACAGGATAAAAGACCCACTTGTGTCTTGTTTGGAGGTTTTAAAACAAACTATAGTCTTCAGTGACAGTTCGGGGACTTGTATATCGCTTCATTTTTATTTCTCTTCTATCTTTCTGTTACCAGAGCTATTTTCAGGAAAAAAAAGAATTATTACTATTATTAATTTTAAAGAGGTCATCTGCTCCTGCTTCATCTCTCTCTCTCCTGGAATCATTATTTTCTATTTGTGACATCAAAATTGTTGCTGTGGAAATGTTTATCATCTCAAAAATAGAAGAACATGACATCATTCAGGAAAATAACAGCAGGAGCTGAGGAACTTTTAAAGGTGGCCTAACTTTTATTTTTTCTTTTCTTAAACTTTGATTTGAACTGTGTTTCCCTGAATAAATTAATTAGGCAAGCAATAGACCTCCTACATACCATGTCCCTTGCTAGCATCTCTGACTTCCTAGAGCTTTCATGTTTCAATATGAGATGATCAGCCACGGCTTAAGAATTAAAATTCCAAATCAAGTTTAATCCAGAAAACACAACTAGATTATCAGCAACAGTTTCCCTGGCAAAAGGCTCCATTGATTGTGACTCCTGTCAAGTTGGAATAAAGATTAATTAATTCCATACTCTTGCTGGTTCTCTGTAGGACCCGGAGCACATCATGTCTTCTCTTGATGCTCAGTTTAGCTGTGGTGGAATAAGGAAGGTTTGGACTAGAGGCCATACTTGGTGTCTCTCCTTCTGGAGGTCAGATACTGGCAACAACAGGAGACAAGAAGGTGAACAGGAGGCAAAGCTTCTCCACGTAGGACTGAGCAACCTTGCAAGTGGATAGGTCATCTCTTTCATCCTGACTCAGAACTGAGATTATCACCAGGTTAGAAACGAGAATTATATCAAGAACCAATGGGAGTTTTGCCTTCCAATGTAGCACAGAGTGCAGTCCACGCTGGAAGAACATCTGAGCTTTTTCCTCTTATAGACTTCTTGCATTGGCATGGTCCTAGGACTTTAGGACCCTTTTTGTTCTCTTCTGCTACCTTTCTGTGTTCCTTTAACGTGGCTGTTGTGTGCTTTATTTCTCTCTGCACCAAAGATCTTAATTTTGTCATGGATTAATGAAGTGTTTTGCGGCAAAGCAAAGCAGAAGTGTGGATCTTTCCATTATATGGTTGTCTCTGACTGCCAAAAACTGGATTTAATGACTCAACAGACTTCTTCCAGTTGCATTACTGATACTAGTTATTCAAGTTGAGCTTGTGGGAGAGTCTGGACTACTGCCTTGACAATGTTTTACTTGCGTTCAGGCCTGAGTTGGGACAAGGACTCTTGTAATGAGCTCTGAAAGTCACGAGTTACCCAGAGGAAGGAGCCGAGAGGAGCAGCCCATTGCCTCAAGTCCACAGCTTTCAGTTATTTGAAGCCTTTTGAAGTCAAATCCTGTACTGTTCTTCTGAATTTGCTTTTTTAGATACTTTCTTATTCTCCACGCAGCAATGGAGTCTCTTTACATATCACAGTCCTAAACTTGCCTGAGGCATCTGGACGCTTTAATTGTGAAACAATAGTTCAACAACCAACAGGAAAGGCTTTTGGCAGCCACACAAGCCTGCAGACCTGGTCACCTCCTTATTCAGTGTACCAGTTTGCTTCAGAATTTGGCTTAACTTGTTGTGGGTGACTCCTTCATGCTTGTTATTCTTCTGGCGTTTTGGAGGCCTCTGCACAGTTCTTATCTCCATGGCCTCATGCCTGCTCATCCTTTTGTTGCTTCTGTTTCATCGAGTGGGATTGTGCAGTCTCTTAGACAGTGGGTGTATAGAGGCTATGTGAGTAGCATCCTCACCCCACAGGTGTTCAATCAATCTGCGTGGTGGTTTTACCTTCCTGGCCAGGAGGCATTACCCTGGCATGGGAACTGGAGAGCAAATGAACAAGGTACACGCAGGGGCTGAGTCAGAGATACCCAAGTGTCTCTTCAAGGCTTCATCATGGATTCACATGGCGAAAGGCTCTGAATGCATCTTTAACCATGACAGACCAGAGGTGCCTCCCACATCGCACCTCCAGTGTCTCTGAGCATCCTGGTGGCTTTTCAGACACTGAGAGCACAGGGGACTGTAGTTCAGGCTTCTCAAGGTAGCTCCGTGGAGGGTCTAAGGAAGACAGAAAGATCTAGTCTGGTCTCATGGTAATGAGCCGTACTGGGCTTCTGCAACGAGTTATAAGCAAGGAAGCCACCCCTGCCTACTAAACAAGAGAAGAAAATAAGAGGCAAAATGTTGCCGGAGCAATTTTAGAGGCCTGCCTTAGAGAAATCTTGATTGAAAAAGCAGCAACTAAATGCAGGATAATGGGAAATAGAAGATTTAGAAAATAACAATTGTTATGTGGAGATAAGGAGATGCCGGTAGACATGATTTAACAATGGGAGCTTTATCCTCATCTTCTTATTTAATAGAAAAGCTGATTACATTCTCTTTTATATGAAAAATAAAACAAACAAATGAAAAGGAGGGAATGGGAGATTGTTAGCTGCCTATTTAAAAACACAGAAGCTGCAAAGTTATTCCAAAGGCATTTTCTTTGTCTTGCTCACTAACTCGTAACTCAAGTGGAATAGCTAATGAATTTGAGACATTCTGAAACCTGCAAGTGTGTTACCCAGCATCTTATGTAATTGGTCACTCTACAGGGAGATGATTAATTTATCAAAATTAATAATTCTTGATAGGGCTGTTTTATAGTTCCTCTACCATTCGAGAGGAAAACGAAACAATGAATTAAACAAAAAGGAGAATTTCTTCAAAAATTTCTTCTCCCCACCCAAATAAGATTGAAGCTATTGTGATAACTGATTTATTTTGTCCTTGGTGAGTAAATTAATGAGCTCAGAAGGTAAGCACTATACATAGACACCAGTGCCCAGAAACTCTGAGCTCTCAATCTAGAGCATTGCTAAATTATGGATACCAGTCTCAGCACTTCCTTCTAAGCTGTTCAACAACACTTTGAAGCACTGGCTTGATTTTAAACTTGTTGGCTCACTGATTAACTCCTCAGGTGCAGTTTCACCAAGCACGTGGCCGCAGGTATGGGACATCTGACCAGCTGCCCACTCTGCAGGTTGGTGTCACCCTCAGGAGGTGCTGGTGATCATGATCCCCTCAGCAGCTCCTGCTGGGACTTTTCTCCTCAGCTCTGATGGATTGGAATCCACCATGCCTGAGGCTACCAAGGAAGGCTGCAGGGCTCTGCCATTTCACAAGCTTCATCATCTGTTAGGTGCACACTCACATACAAAACCTGATGTCTTCATGGATGCTTATCTGGAGCTCAGCACAATGAAACTCTGAGTCTGGGGCTTTTGAGTGCTCCTACAAACCAAATATTAGATAATAATTCATAAAAGTAAGAATAGGAAATAAACTAAACAAATCTCTGGTTCAATCTCTGTTGAAATCAGTGAGGCCTTTCTTTTGAGCCCATTAGGACTTTGATTTGGCTGTCGAGAAAAATTTTTTTTTTCTTGTGAAAAAAACACTTAAAGTATATTTGTTGTTCCTCTGTTCATGTATGGAACTCTTACACATTTTCTGTGCATAATGAAGAATTATAGACTTATCCCTAATCAGTTAACAGCAAGGAGCAAAGAACAGATCCTACACACTTGGCATTATCGGAGAGATAACAAAACCCAGATGACATTTCAGGAAGAACTTTGAAATCTTTTTTCCTTAGATAAGCTGTCATCTGCTCTGTAAGCAAAATTGTTGTGAGTATGTTGGGTTTTTTTCGCTTGGTTTTCATTAACACAAATATTTGCATAAAAAACAAGATTCTTGTTTCTGAAAAGTTCATATTCTCCTCCTGCTTGTTCCCCCCCACCTCCTCCCCCAAGTTTTCATCCTCTGTTAGCAACCTGATAAATCACTTCCACTAAACTCAATTATGGTATCACCAGCACAGCTTTATCGCTTGGACTGATAAGGAATAAGCATCAAGCACAGCCACAAAACCTGTTTCCATGTTATTTGCTCCATTAACAGCTTGCATGGCATGTTTGAAAAAAAAAGAAAGAACAAAAAGAAGACATGATAGAAAGAGATTATATTCTTTATGTACCTCAGATGCTTACCACCGAGGTAATGCACAGATTATGAGCCTCAGGTAGGGCTTTCTGAGACCAATGGAAGGACTTTCATCAGCTTCAGTGAGTTTCAGATAGAACTACACATTTGGAGTGAAGCAGAGTACCACTATGTAATCAACACTGACAAAAATTGAAAAGAAAAAAAGAAAAAAAACAGCAAGCAAGAAGAGAAAAAATGCTGCAGGCATTTTTGTTGACTTGTGTATGAACATTCACAGCAGACTCCATTGAAGCTGAAACAGATCCATATCTAAATGGAAATAAGAAAACCACCACATCTGAATGAGATTTTGCTGATCCTGTCTAATTAACCTGGTAAATGTTCATATACTTTAATAATTAAACTTTAACTTTAGAAGCTAAATTGCTTCTAAATGAGCTGCTGGGATTTACCTGTGGCATGGAGATCAACAGTCTTCTTGTCTTCTACACTAGCGCGTACAGCATCATGGCAGCCAGCGTTATAGTCCAAGCCACCACCAGAAACAGATTTTAAGAGGAAGAGACCAATATTTAATTATGGTCAAGAAGACCCATGGAAAAAAAAAATATTCAAGAATTTTAATCAGCAAAATTTCATCTAATATTTAAATCATTAAGTGTTACAATCAAACTGTGCTGTAAAATAAAATGCACTGTGGGAAAGTTAATGGATGAAACTATGGTGATAATGACAGGTTACTGAGAAAGGATAATGTCTGGTTAATAATCACCATCCGAAATATGTTTAAATATTTCTAAAATAGAGGCAAATTGCAGCTTGGAAAACATGAGGAGTACCTGTAAGACAGGATAGTCTGTCTCAGGAAGGCTGTGAGAGTGGTTATGAATAACCTTGACACGACTTCCCAGGGCAATGCTGCACAAGAAGAGGGACAAACAGAAGTAGGCGCATTGCCATGCCTCTATGCAGCATGCACGAGATTACTTCTGGAGCGAGATGCCCAGTTATGGGGTCCATGCTACACGAAGGATGAGGAAATACTGGAGAGAGTCCACAGGAGGACAGTCAGGGTCACCCTCAGCCTGGAGCCCAAGCCTTCCCAGGTGTAACTTCAGGTAGATGGGCTGGCTTTCTTACCAAGGATCAAGCTGAGCAGTGACTTATGTTCTCACACACAGAAAAATCTATCTGATAAGGGAACGGTGGGGTGGTATAAAGCTGCAGACAAGGAGATAACAAGATCCAGCGGGTAGAAATTGAAGTCAGACGAATTAATCCTTGACACAAGATGTAATTTCCTACTGCTAAAGTTAATGGGATGTTGGAGTGCCTGAAGAGGGGAGGAGGTGAGCTCCGTTCGTGACTACACTAGGCACCTCTGTCAGTTTAGGATAACACATGGCCTCTACAAAATGCTGCTCTCTTAAAATCGACTGCACCTAAATCTGTACAAAGTCATGGAGGGGTGAGTAAGCAAGAGGGAGCAAGCTACAGGGGATCAGGTGCAGAGGGAAAATCGGGGCAGAGGAGGTTCTGGCACAGACACACACGTGTTATTTGCACTGCTGCAGATGGCTGTATGGAAGAAGAGATGATGATTCCCCAATTTGTTGTCTCCATGCTCCATGGAGAGGCTGGGGAGCGCTCTGCGGCTGGGTAGTGCTAGCACGTGCTTCTGAGGCCATTAGGGCAACCAACCTCCCTGCATCCAGGCATCCTGCGGTTGCCCGAGGGGCTCTGGGGGGATATTTTTGTCCTATCAGTGTATGACTACTAGATGTGTATTTCAGATTAAGGCAGAAAGAAGAAAAGTAACTCCAACTGAGCACAATAAATCTAAGCAGGACAGATCACGGCGCACCAAGGCAATCGTTTGGTGCTGGGAGATGGTATCAGGACCTCTTTTGCATTTTATTTAGCCCATTACCAGGTACGGAATTAGACCAGAAGAAACCCTTGGGTAACATCTGGTGGTGTCCACCACACTGAGCACAGACCACCTGCTAGCATGGTGTCCCGCAGGCTCCGGGAAGCGCTGCTTTCGGCTACCCACCCCTGCCCCGCAGCAGCGCAGCCTCCTCTGCTGTTGGAGGCCAAGCTTCACCCATGTCTCCAAACAGGAGATGGCTGACGCGATGCAGTGCCCGGGAGTGGGTCAACGTGGACTTTCTGGCCTTCGGCTGCCTGAACGCAGAGCAGAAATGAAAAGCTGTTGGTTGAGAACTGAGCTCCCCCGACTTCCTGCTGAGCATGGCTGCAGCCCTTTAATTAGAGGAAGCTAATTATATTTGACAGAGGAAAAGAGGCTGTCAAGTAGTATGGGAGAAATTCTTTTTGATTCAGCAGAAAACATTTTAACCTGAGGTGTCCTGTAGGCAGTAGGCGCAGATAGGAAGCCGGTGTGTCTGAGAGCGGGATGAGTTGTCTTTTTAGCAACATTTCCCCTTCGCTGGGGATGTGTCCTATTTGGACAGCAGCCGAAAGACAGGAGATAAAAGGCTGCTGAGGCTGAGGTTTCACATCAGTCAGCAGCATCCCACCTTCCTGCTGCCTCGGAGGGGTGGCAGCAGCCAGTGAGGTGGGGGCTGCTGGGGCAGGTTTAGGCTGGTGTGGGACCTGAAGAAAGCTTAGGTCATGCAAAACCTCTTGGCTTATTTGCTTATCAAAGGGTTTAGGCTGAGCTTCCTAGAAGAATCTGGTGTGGGCTGAGCACAGCCCAGCCCCACTGACGTCCAGGAAGAACTGGCCTCCTTGGTTCCTGGACCTCTTTGAAAATCCCTAACTTCTCCCCTCCCACCCCTTGCGGGTCTGGGACCGGCTCAGGGTGCTTGCTTGTGACTTATTTCCTAATGTAGTTCAGTAATCATGATATCACAGAACCTGAACTTGCCAAACTCCAATGACCGATATAATGCGGAGCTTGAAGAGCTGGCGGTCGCAAATGGTTAACTGACAAGTGTTTACAGTGCCTCATGATAGTTGCTGGCACCAAGACAAGGGCAGTAAAAAGTGGATTAGATGAAGATAAATGTGAGACACAGGCAGAAACAAGTACTCCAGCAGATGTGTGTGGAAATTAATGGGGTGGTGATAATAACAAATTCTGATTCGCCACACAGTAAATGTGTCTCTTGATAATCGGTTTCCAGTAGGATGCTAACTGGGCATGCGGGAGACAGAAACCTAAATGGGGTGACATCTCCGCATTGCCCATGCCTTGGGTAGAACTGTATAGCTCAAAAAAGACAGCTGGGAAAAGTGAGTTTGTTTTGTCCCCTGCAGTCTCCCCCCACCTCAAAATGTTATTTTCTGGATCTGTGACCCGGTCTTTCGACAAATAAATCCACAGGGCTACCAGGGAAAGATATCTCCCAACTCGAGCGTAAGGCTGGTGGTCAGGAGATCTTGGTTGTGTTCCAACCGCTGCCGCAGACATCCTGCCTGGGGCGGGGCGGGGGGTCACTATGGACTTCTCATGCCTGCTCATCTGCCAAACTGGGATGTGAAAGCTCCCACACAGCACAATACTTTGCCAGATGTGTTGTTGAACTCCATGTGTTTATGTTTGTGAAGAGAACATAGGATGAAAGGCATTGCAGAAATGCAAGATATGATTTGTTATGATTTAAAAGCCCTGCTGTTTCAGCAGTGCTACTTTCAAATATTTGCACCCTGCAGGCATTTCCAGAAAAGGATTCAAGCTCAGCTCTTCTTTTCCGGTCCTAGTTTTTAAAGAAGCAGAGTGGTTTCCAAATGCGTCTTTGAGCTTGCCCGCTGCAGCCTGCGTGACCACAGGGACCATGCTGTGACTCCACAGACATGGAGATATGAAAAGCAATCCTGTGCTCATCTTTCTCCCCCGTACCTATGGATGCACCACATGCTCTGGCTTCATCCTCCATACCCAGCCTTGAGAATGTGTGCAATGAAGGTAGCGCAAACCCGGCCGGGGCTTCATCTGCACCCATTCCCTGGCACCTGGGAGGAATCAGGAGAGAGGGAATGCATGGCAAGGGGAGGGGGCTGTTTTGTGCATCCCATGCTAGAAGCTGCGTGCTTGGAGTGCAGCGTCAGGGTGTAGGTCTGCAATGCAATTTTCTTGGAGGGAAATCATTCAGAAGAGTCCCATTTCTCCATCCTCTGCATCCCAGTTTGCGGAACTGTGCAGATAAAACCAGGCAGCAGCTCTGTCCACAGAGGCCCTGGGAAAGTCCAGCTTAACAATAGCAAATGGAGGTTTTTCTTTGCTTGCTTTGCTTTGAGGAAGGATTTTTTTTTTTTTTTTTTTTTTAAGCTGGGGTCATTTTGGTGAAGCTGTTCACAGAGCAGTGCTGTAAACACATTTTCCAGCACAGTGGAGGCTGGGGAGATGGAAGAATCTGAGCTGCCAAGTTGGGACTGCCCTGGTACCAATGTTTGCAATGTGCGTGGAGCTCAGGCTGTAGCAGGGGAGGGAGGGGAGGAGGACAGGAAGGCCTGAGGCTGGGGTCACCATGGGAGTAACTGTGAGGAGGACCCACCTCATCACTGGTGCTTGGTATTTCTGCTCAGGTGCCTGGAGTGAAGTTGGGTGAGGGTGAGAATAAATCCTGTGGGACCTCTCTGAGCACCTGCTGAAATTCAGTAAATTGAAAAAGTGAGGGGGTGCTAAAGACAAAGAAAATGGAATTTATAGATTTCTGTGTTACATCCTGAAATAAATATAATATTTTCCACTCCTGGAGAAGGCAGCAAGCACCTCACTGCTTGAAGGATATTTTTCCCTGCTGAGCCCCCAAGCTGCGTGTGACAATACTGCTCAGATACTCTGTCCCTCAGATATCCTGCCCCCTCTTTCCCAGCCTCCCCATGTTCAGCCACATCAGTCCTGGGCTCCCTTGCCTCAAATTTGGGCAGCAAGGGGTTCGCAGCTGAGCGCGGTGGCGAAAGCCCCTGACAGCAGTGAGTGGGGACCTGCCAGCCCAACCAAATGCATCTAATTTCTCAGTCACTGCCTCTTGCAGACATGACCTGTTAAAAGGATTAAATTAAAAGAATTCCCAGAGCTAATCTAGTGATGATATGATGAGAGGCGGGAGCTCAACCGTATCCCAGAGGTGGCTGATCGGGTTTCCTAGGATGTATTATTTATGGGGCCATCTGCTTTGGACAAGTATTGAAGTCTGAAAGGGAGGAGGATTTCGAAGGAATTCACTCATTTAACTGGGACAGAGGGTGTTGTGTGTTCCCCCCCCCAATGCCCCCTAGGAAAAAAAATACTGCTCCAGTTATTTACAGAGTAAAACTGGCAACGGAGTACCCGTGTGCTGATGCCTTCAAGAAAATTCTGCTCAGCACTGAGAGCTCACCCATGTCCTCACAGAAGGGCCCATTCACAGCGTTGTCTGTTAGCATAAGGGAGAGAGGTACAAACGTGTTCCAGTCTGAATTACTGGTACGCAGGCTGTGAAATACAGCTGTAGAAACAGAGCCACGGCTGGAATGTGAGGAGGCAGGGGCAGCAGCCAAAACAGGCAGAGTCTGCAGGAGAACAGGAAGAATTTCCCCAAAATAGCTGGTTTAGTTACTGTAGAGCTCAGTAACTGTAGGATTTGTTTACTGCTTTTATAGGCAACACGAAGCAAAATTGCAAACGTTAAAAAAAAAAGACACTGTCTCTCTTTCTAATTTGGGCTGACGTGCTATTTAAATAATATGGGTCAAGAAATCCGAAATAAAATATCTTCATGAGCAGGATTTGTGTTCTTTCCCTTCTTGTCCGGCTCCCCTGGTGCTAAAAGCAGCCACCTTCTGCTGACATTTCCCCATCGCAGTTGCATCATCAGATTTCTAAATATCGACGCTTCCTTGGGCTAATGTCTAAGCCTTTCTAAGTCATGGGGAACGAAATTCCTCTCAAAGCTTTAGTTGGGAAGGTTCTGCTAAATCTTTCTGTAGAAATTTGCTGGAAGCTACCTGTCAGTTTGCTGCCCATTTTCCAGTAATTCAGACTAATGACTCGTCACCCCCTCCCTTTTTTTTTTCCCCTTCCCTTTGCATCTGTCTAGAAGCAGCTTTCTGCTCCAGTTATCAGTTTAATAACACAAGGCTATCTACCGAGGCAAAATTCTCACCCATTCTTATTTAATTTGTTTCATGACTGTTTTCATAATCCTTATTTTGTTAGTTGTTGCAAAAAAAAACCCCTACATCTGGGCAACCTGTTGTAGTGCTCAAAGATTTGTGCCTCTGAATTGGGGTATTGCTTAAGAGCTCTTCTCCTAGACACTGGACCTGCGCAGGGAAGTTTGCATTATGAAAAGCGCAAAACCTGGTAACAGACTATAAGAAAGGCAGCTGTGTACAAAATCAGATATCCTTTTATACGGAGTTTTCCCTCTGAAATTTCAGTTTCTGTGTTGTAGAAGGTTTCTCTCAGAGTTGCTGCCTGTCTGTAATTTATCCGGACAGGCAGGGAATGAGGTTTCCATCTGATACACAACTTGTGATAATGATCCACGTGCCAAATGTTCAGGCAGGGAAACGCAGCCCACGGAAGGAGCCTGGATCAGGCCATACACCAGGATTGTTCTCGCTTGTGAGCTGCTTTGTTTGTCTTTCCAATGTAGCTGCCCCACAAGTTCTCCCACCACCTCCCTGGCCGTGGCACGCCAAGGTGCTTTTGGGCTTTTCTGGCTGGAGGACAGTGCCATGAGAGGCAGTGCCCGGGAGGAGGGAGCAGTGAAGGTCCCTTATGAGTGGCCTTCAGCCACATCAACATAACCAGTGATCCGTAAGGGCCTACAGCAAAGGGCTGGGTGCCCCCAGCATGCCCTGCTCTGTGGCACCTGGACAATATGGGTCAGGACACTACGAGTTAGGTGCAATACAGCAGAGAAGAGGTGTATGAAGCCCCAGATCTGGGACCACGCAGGAGCATCTCTGTGTATGATGCCATAAGGTACCATGAGGGCAACTTCTTGGTACGTGCTTCAATTTCTGAAGACCCACCCAGCAAGGTACATGCAGTGCAGACCAGATGCAAATCCTCATGAAAATTAGTGCTAGGGAACATGCACTAGCTTCTTTTTTAAAAAGGATAAAAAGGAGGATCCTGGGAACTACTGACATGTCAGCCTAACATCTGTGCTTGGAAAGATTATGGAACAGATCCTCCTAGAAGCTATGCCTATGCTGAGGCACATGGAAGACAGGGAGTTGGTTTGAGACAGCCAAATATCGTCTACCTGGACTTCTGTAAGGCATTTGACATGGTTCCCCACAACATCATTCTCTCTAAATTGGAGAGATATGGATTCAATGTGTGGATTGTTTGGTGCATGAGGAATTGGTTGGATGGTAGCATCCAGAGGGTCAATGGCTCAATGTCCAGATAGAGATCAGTGACAAGTGGTGTCCTGCAAGGGGTCATTCTGGGACAAGTACTGTTTAACACCTTCATCAATGACGTTGGCAGTAGGATCAAGTGCACCCTCAGCAAGTTTGCAGGTGACACCAAGGTGACTGGTGTGATTGACAGACCTGAGGGATGGGATATCATCCAAAGGGACCTGGACAAGTTTGAGAAGTGGGCCCATGTAACCTCATGAGGTTCAATAAGACCATATGCAATGTCCTGCATCTGGGTCAGGGCAACCTCCAGTATCAACACAGGCTGGAGGATGAAGGGACTGAGTGCAGCCTTGCCAAGAAAATCTTGGGGGTACTGGTGGATGAAAAGCTCAACATGAGCTGTCAATGTGTGCTTGCAGCCCAGAAGGTCAATCGTACTCTGGGCTTCATCAAAGGAAGTGTAGCCAGCAGGTTGAGGAAGGCAATTTTGCCTCTCTGCTCTGCTCTCGTGAGACCCCACCTGGAGTACTACATCCATCTCTGGATCCTCCAACATAAGGAGGACATGGACTTCTTGGAGTTGGTTCAGAGGAGGGCCAAAAAAATTACCATGGGCTGGAGCACCTCTCCTATGAAGAAAGGCTGAGAGAGTTGGGGTTGATCAGCATGGAGAAGGGGAGGCTCCGAGGAGACCGTATTGTGACATTTCAGTACTTAAAGGGGATTTATAAGAAAGATGGGGACAAACTATTTAGCAGGGCCTGTGGTGATAGTACAAGGCATAATGGTTTTAAACTGAAAGAGGATAGATTTAGACTAGATCTCAGGAAAAAGTTTTTTATTATAAGGGTGGTGGAACACTGGAACAGGTTGTCCAGAGAGGTGGTTGATGGCCCATCCCTGGAAACATTCAAGGCCAGGTTGGACGGTGCTCTGAGCAACCTGATCCGGTTGAAGATGTGCCTGCTCCTTGCAGGGTTGGGCTGGATGACCTTTAAAAGTCCCTTCCAATCCAAACTGTTCAGTGATTCTGATTCTTGTAGCAAAAGTCAGAGTTATCAAGATAATGAAAAGCAACCAAGCCACGGGAGTCCATTTCTGTTCCCATTGCTGTAAGACTCATACCAGTGGCATATTAGCCTCTCCTTCTCCCAGCCCCAAATCCTTGGGAGGACTGGATTTGTGCTCTGAAACTGCTCTTTACCTACTGCAGGAAAATGGCTCGCTCACAAGGGACAAGATCTTCAGGCAGGACAGAGGGCCAGGGATTTTAAAGCCCTTGCAGGACAAAATACTGGAGGGGCTGGAGTGAAGTGGCTTTTATGCAGAGGCTTCTTCATTTCCAGCAAACCAGACAGAAAAGTCATAAGAACTTCTTAAGGAAAACCTACGAGCAAGCAGCATCGTACCTTGCTATGTGTTTGTACAGCTATTATCACAAAGTGTTTGGCTGCTGCCACCCCACAATTATATTAGGGGTGAAATCCACTCTTCCTGATTTCACTGTTGTTAGCTGCCACCGTGGCTATACCACCATGTTGGGTGGCAATGCTTCTAAAGTTGCCTTCTTTGCTCAGGATAATATTCTACCAGGTGGCTGGAACAGTGTCACCCCTTGCTGCTGTTCAAAGGAGAGCCCCGTTGCTCAAGTTAAACTGCCCATTTCCACATCCTCCCTGGTCCCGTGTCATATGCTTTTCGGGTGCATCATGAAGCCAGCTAGGAGATCAGCCCACCTAGCCCAACAGCTAGTCTTCTGCCAGCTTAGTGAGCTAAACCAGCTGGGTGAAGAGACGTGCTGTTGGAGCCAAGGTAGCATAAGCAGTCAGAGGAGATCCTGGAAAGGATGAAAGGAGAAGAGAGGGTGTTCATAGCGGTGAGCCATCAGGGTGGCTCAATCTCATCTAACTTGGTCCTCATCCCTGCCTGATGCCCTCCTGTCCACTGTGCTGTGGCTCATTCAGTCAGTGACAGGGTGGATCAGGAGATCAGGTGAAGTGATGGGGAGGTTTTTTCTCTTTTTTTCTCTTGGGGTACTTGCAGCCAAAGCCACTTTCCTGATCCTAATCAGTGCATGGCTATATGAAGAGCTGTGTGGGCAGACACAACAGCATAGGAAGAGGCAAAGCAGGGATTGCCTAACCCTCTCTACTGTTAAAAAATATTCACTACATTGGAGCCTCAGGGATCAGACTTGATCCTAAATTTTCATTTTCTAAGAGGGCAGATCTCTTCAAGCAAGCGCTGATGTTTCCCGTGGAGTAAACAAAAAACAAAAAAGCTTTTGTTCCTTTAGGTTTAGATGCCTACACTAGGTGGATTGAGGTTTGCACAGTAAACAGCAAGCCACAGTAATGGCATTTTTGAGGTATGCATGATCATGTAACTTCCAAGTGGTGGCAGTAAATACAGCCTTGCTTCTCAGTACGCCTACATGAATGTGGATGTGCAGCTGGTTGCCTTTAGCTGAGCCCACTGTGGAGTACTGGAGCCCTTATGGACTGCATGCACCACTGTGTGTTCAGATGCATGCCATGGCCACAAATATTTAACCCCATGTGGCCAAATATCCTGAGGTATTATCCAACAGATGCATCCATTTCCACTGAATGCCTGGATATGTACCTTGTCTTAGCTGCTCTGGCTCTAAAAAATACATAATGTGCCTCCAAAATACAGCTGCAACTGCATCAAAAGTTTATTTGAAACAGTCATTATTTCCTTAGGCCCTTTGCAATGTTACTGGGATGTCCCACTGAAAGTCAGACTTTTTCTGTATGCAGATGCCATCCTCATGGTCTGTGCCCTAACCAGTTACAGATTCAGAGTAATTATTTTGATATTACCCATATCCATTCTGTTTATTCCTCCTGGATGATCCATAACAAGAGGTTATAAACACTGTGCCTGGAGTAACACACGGTTTCACTGCCGTAGCCTTGCGGCATTCTGAGCATGGCTGGCCTTTACCAGGAGCATGGGACTTTGCAAGACGGAGCCTTCTTTCCTGCAGGACACTGAGCCTGTGGGTTGTTGCCTTCTCCCTCTGGCCTTCTGCTGACTCTTAGTGTGCCATCCCTCCGTGCACCTCCCGGATGCTGGGTCTCAGCTCAGCTGCACCGTCAGATGCTGGCTCCCAACACCTGTAAGAAATTAAAAAGCACTAAAATACTCCTGGGTGCCGGTCGCTCATCATACAGCTGCCACAAAAGCCCAAATTCCTTTCACATGAGAACACGGGAACATCTGCTTGCAATCATCTTTTTCTAGGCAGAGGGCCTGATTAAGCAGAAATGTGATTCTCCACACTTGGTCTGGAAAGCGCTCGGCAAACTGCTGCAGCCGAGGGGCTGGGACTGGGACTGGGGAGAGGCAGAATAAACACACCTTTCACGCCCAGCATCCCTGGCAGTCCCGTGGCTCCCGCGCTCGCAGCCTTGGTCGCTTCTTGCCCTGCTTGCAGGAGGCAAGGCATACTGAAATAAAGAGAAACTTGTTCCGTGGCAGGAAAAGTCATTTCTTCTGGCCAGGCATTTGGGAAGGAGACGGGAAGCATATTATTTTGAAGGTAAACTGATAAAATATTTGTTTGCTGGAGGAAGGGGAGGAATGTAAAAAACATGTCAGAGTTCGTAAGAAAAACTTATTGTGGCATCTTACTCTTGCTCTGACAGCAACTGCCGGGTGTCATGAAGAAATGTTTTAGCCTTCAGCAGTCTGTAGCCTCGTGCCGGGTATTTTCCTTGCTGGAAGGATGCTCTTTGTCCATCTGTGTATGCACGTGTGTGTGAGTGCACACTCTGTAGCGGAGGAAACGGCTGAAAACATTAGAAGTGAGTGGACATAGAGGAATATTAGCAGAGTCTCTGGAACTGCTACTGTTTCTTTCTTAATATTTTCTTTATTGCAGCTGACCAGGGAGGAAACAACTAAAAATCACTGCTTTAATGAAAGCTGTAATTTGTAGCACGGATGCATTATGGTTTACGTACTTTTGTAGATTTGTCAGATTCCATTTCAGAACTTGCCTTTCATGCTGCTACACGAGAGGACTGAAAAAGTAATTTATAGGTGCAATTAAGAATGCCATGTTTGGGGAATAAAGGGAAAGTATTTTTAATGAAAGCAAGCTTGACAATCGAGTGGCTCAGCTTCACTGGGATTCCTGAAAGTAAGCTGAAGGCAGCAGCTGCAGTATACTTTTAATCCTTGAATCTGTTCATCAGTTAATATGTTTGTAAAGGCTAGGTTGCACTCCACCCCTGCCCAAGACCTATTTTTTACCTGCTCATAGTGCAGATAACCTGAGGACTTAAGCCAGGTCTGCAGAAGGTACTTTATCAGCACAACCATGCAGTTGCAGCCGCGGTGTCCCCAGGGCATGCGTGTCCCAGCCCAGCTGCAGCATCAGTTGGACTGGTGAAAATAGTCAGAAGTGACAACTCACCACGTCCCTGACTAACGCAGCGGTGCAAGAAAATGCTGTGCGGAAAGGCTGGGCAGGGGGACTTTGGTTACCTCAGCTTGCTTTGTGTTTGGTCTTGGAGGTACGCTGTTAAATTGGGCATGGACTTCTAAACTCTTTCAGCTGAACTCTTACCAAGACCCGCCAAGGGCTTGTTCTATTCTTGGTCTCAAACAAATGTTTAATAGAGCATCCTGAATGAGTCTGACTCGGCGTTTTTAGGAATCTAGCTGGTTTAGGGAAGTTCTTCATATAAGGGTAGGGTGGAAGAACATTGTCCTTTGACAAGTGCAGGGAATGGTGATGGACAGACACTGTTTTAATAAACATTTGGCATGCAGGGGTCTGTTCAATGTTCATATTTGAACATTGCAATTTATTCATCTGCATTCACGTACACATGTGGAATTTTATGGTGGCAACAGAATGACTATACTAGTGCATGAAGATTCAAAGGGAAACATCTGCCTTGAAAAAACATTTATTTAGCACAGGCTGAAATACAGAAATGTTTGCATGCTGTATTTCGCTTGACTTACTACAGGCAAGACTTAATGATGTACAGGAGGGTTGTCTGAAAGAAACTGTGCAGGATCTGATATCTTCTGGGACTTCTCTCCTAAATGTTCATTTGGATGTTGTGACATGCTGACACACTGTGATAAATCCATTTGGGTATTATGTAGAGGTCTCATACTCAATGCCTTTTTTTTTATTTTAATATGGCTTCATTCCCTATGAATGCTAATGCGGATGTACAGAGATGAGAAGCTCTCTGATGACAGACACAGACAGGATGCCTTTAGGGCTGGGCCAATGGCCTCTGAAAATATTGATGGCCAAGTGTGGTTACTGAGAAAAGATACTGAAGCCTTTGGAGCTGAAGAGTTAACAGAGCGTGGATCAAACCAGGATTTTCAGTTCTAGGGAGGATAAGCCCTTATGTCAGCCCGTCCCCATGGCAGTCAGCCAGTCTGATGGCTGGGTCTACATTGATGGGATTCCCAATAATGGGAAAAAATGCATATCTCTGTTACTCTGCGAAGGCTGTGCTTGTAGAGAGTTTTCTTACCACTCACCGCGCAGCTTTCATCCTCAGCAGGAGGCACAAGCACAACTCTTACTTCTGGAAGTAAATGTTATTTGTCAAAGCCTTACAGAATCAGGTCCCACTCTTGCCCCTTGATCTTTCCAATCTTTTACTCTACCACACTTTGTCTGCTGTGTCGCTTACCTGCAGCCCCTCTGCTCCTCATAGCACTTTCATTGGCCTTTGTCCTTTTTTTTTGGATATTGCCCGAAGCTACTGCTGTGCAATTGCTGGGAAAACAGTAACGGTTAGGTTGAAGGAAAATTGGCTTCAGCTGACATTTTTGTATAAATTTGGAGCAATCTATTTCTTAGGGGATTTGTAAATGTACAAACTCTGTGCTACCACCTGTCTTTTCCTTCCTTTCACGTCCAAGAGAGATGCATTGATTTTAAGGCTGGAAGGCATCACTGTGGGCTGACCACCTGCATAATTCAGATCCTCTGACATCTCTGTATAAACTTATATTTCAGGATCAAGAAGAGTACTTGTGACAAAGACTGTCTTTTAGCAAGAAAAAAAAAATCTGCCCTTGATTAAGAATGATCCACATAGTCCAAGACAATCCTTCTTAAGTTGTTCCAGCATTGCCCAAGAAAAATGTCTTATACCTTCCACACGCTTGTTAACACCCATCTGGTATTTTTCCTCCGGAGTCAGACTCTGAGCCCGTTACACATCCAGTTAGGTTATAAGCACTCCAGAAGGAAGACTGCTTCACTATCTGCACATGCATTGCCCATGTACAGAATTCAAGTATTGGTAAACAAAATATACGTGTTTCATAGCTGTAATTGCTCTTGTCACAAACTCAGCCTCAGATCATTTTAGGTAATTTATTCCTGAAGCTGCTCACATAGCCTGGGAAAGGAAAAGGCAGATACATTTTCCAATGTACTGCTACGCAGAGAAAGTGCTTGGATCTTTGAATAATATTCCTGGTTTGTATTGTTTATTTACATATCAGAGTTTAGTTCTCTGTGTGTGAGAGCTTATTTCAAATGAAAGTGTATGATGTTTAAGTGGAAATCAGAGATAAATATGGGATAGAAACCTCTGATGAAATTAGAGGAGATGGAATTTGTCTATAATGAAATCAAAATGAAGGTATTCTGTCAGCCTTTGTTTTATTTTGCTTGTTTTTTAGCCTAGGCTGGAGTTGTCTGTGTGCTTGCAGGGAAATCAATCTGTGCCTTGGGCAGCAGCTGTCTAGGGGAGACTGATTGATTGTTTCACATATTGGGACTGCAGGTTTGATGGGAACTGTATAGGAATGGTGACAGTAGTGGAGATTCGAGGGTTTTGGCTTCTTTACTAAAATATATACCTTACAACATATGCACCTTTTTTCAGATAAAAAGAAAAAGTCCTCTCTTGCCTGTGTATTTCTCTCCTCTCTCTGCTGTGCAGTTTTCTCCTTCCTCTCCAAGCATTTCTCTATGGCTTGCTTTAAGCACAAAATAAATTAATAAGTCAAGCAACACTAGTACTATGGAAAAGCTTTTCCGTAGGCATATTTAGCAGCTTTGTAAGGATTTAGAGACTGGTTATATTTGTATTGGAGTGGGGTTTTTTTATTTTGTTTTTGTTTTTTTTTCTTTAGTGTAGCACTATTTCTCATGAAATGAGAAAACCCAAACCACAAAAAATTCATATGAAATGATTGAGGTTAAAATGTTGCCTTTGCTAAACCTAAGGACAAGCATTGCCTTTGAATCAACAGGACCAGGATTCTTCTTGTCCAGCTGCCTAAAAATTGCTCAGCAGTGAGCCAGGCTATGTCTCCGAAAAATGTGCTCCCACATTGAGTACTGCATGCTTCAAAGTATGACTGATCTGTGCTCCCCCAATTTTCTCTTCATTGAAAAAAAAGGCAACAAGCTTCCTATCTTACTTTTCTGATTAACAAGTGATTGCCAACAGCAAAATTATATCGCTGTCCCTGTATCTGTGTTAACCAGCATGAAAAACAAAAATTTAAATGACCATCTTTAAGATGTTCCTAACCTAGCTATTACTTGAGTGAAAATAAATAATCTTATACTACCGTGCATCCTCTCCTCCTCTGTCACGCAGTCATTACTGTGCTTTGCTCATGCTGTTTCTGCAGGGTGCAAGAAGTCTTTACATAAAAATATTTGCCTGCGTGTTTACTCACTCCTGTATAGCTGAATGCTACCCTGGACACACAGAGGAGAGAAAGACGTCAGTGTCACTGTACAATTACCCTGCTCAGGTTCTCCTCAGCTCCAAATAGTGTTCACTTCATATGTATTAGACTCACAGCCCCTGCAGCATTACAAATAATTATCAGGTGAGAACACCTTTCTGTTGTGGCCATTAGGTGGTAACATTACCTAATAGAAAGGCAGCCACCATCCTGTGCTTAGGAAGAGTACGACAGCTCTGCAGTGCAGAGTGTGAAGAGATGTTAAACCAAGAACATGGGTTTTAAAGCAAAAATCAACTGCAGTTTCATAGAAGAGGTCGTCCTCAGTAAAAAGATGGAGTTAGATGCAAAGATTTGTAGCAGCAGATCTCGAGAAAGGAAGAGCAAAATACTTCTATGCTGGCTTTGGTAGCAGTAAGCTCAGCGCACCTTGGAAAATTACAACCTCAGAAGCAGATTAGCTTTCTAGTTAAACTGCATATCTGGTCTGGCCCAAAACCTAGCTATCTGGCCCAAAATGGGGCTGTCTTGCCCACCAGGACATTTCTGATGGTGAGGAAACAACATGCTGGAGATGGACGGCAGCGTATTAGCTCCTCAGTGCCTCAGCCATCCCTAGTGGCAGGAGCTCCAAGGCGTGAGAGCAATTATGCCAATGCCTAGAGGAGCTAGCAGGGACTTCAGAGGCCTGTCTACATGAGTAAATGTGGGCAGGTTATTCTGCTCAGGTAAAGGAGAGCCAGAGTTGAGAAGTTGTGCAGCCTGGTTAGCACAGACAGAGCTAACGGGCCCTGCTGTGAGCTGGGTCAGGCCCTCTGTTGGGCTGTAGGATCAGCGCCCAGTGGTGTTCACCTCCACCATCCCCCCAGACACAACCCCAGGAGGGCAAAGGGCCGGGGACGAAGTGCCTGCCTTTCCAGGGGAGCCACATTTCTGTATCACAGCATTTTGCGAGATCCAGGCGTAACAGCAGCAGACCGGAGTTTAATCTTTCTGACATAAATGGGAATCCATAGGACTCTTATGATTAAAAATACATATGTGCGTGAGCAGGATGGATGCCTAAATGATCTCAACAGGCAAAAAGATCTCCCCTCAAATTTCCACACCCTGCAGCCATTGTGGTGCCAGGTTGGCACACACGCCCTTTGAAGTCGAACACAGGTGGGTGCAGTGGGGTCTGACGTGGGAAGATTAAAGATGCCACCATCTCTTATTCAGCATCGGCACAGGGAGACTTCAAAAAGTGCACTTGGAAACAAACCGATCTGTGGATCAGAAAGGAAATCCAACATCAAACGTGTGGAGGCGGAGGCTTGTTCACAGGCAGGGCACTGGTGAAACTGGAAAGCACAGGTATAAAGCAGACCCAAGGCAAGCGGCCCCAAAGCAGATCGAGAGAGATGTGAGGTCACATGTGATAACGTCAGGAAGACAAGTGAGGTTTCTGCTCCGATAACCTGAGAATCGAGCTCCGAGCTGGGAACCACCACCTCTTATTAAATCTCCCAAAGGCCTGTGTGCCACACGAGGCCAGAGCGATAATCACCTGCCCTCGGCTGCCAGTGACTTTGCCATATTTTGACTCCTTGGGCAGCCATTTTCCATGCTGGGGGCCTACCTCAGGCAGGCTGGTGGTGCTTCTGAGGATTTCAGCCCATGCGATTCCCACCTGCCCGAAAAGGCGGGCAGCGGAAAGCGGGTTGATTTGTTTATGCTAAAAACACCCAGCAGGCTCGAGATCATGTTCCAGCTCCCATGCATTGAATCGGGGGCTTCAAATTGAGCAAAGGGTGGTGGGAGCTGCCTGGGATGCAACCCTTTTCCATGAAAATACACCCACTTTGCCCGATTTCAAGGGCAGGAAACCGTGGGTAGAGCTAACCCATCACTGTCTCAAGCCGTTTGCTCCTCAGCAAGCAAACTTGTTCTGCTAGTAAACTTCCCTATGCGGGCAGAAATCCACTCTGGAGCATGCCAAAATTTAACAGGCATGCGAGTCATAGCTAAGGGGCCGTGAAGACACCAGTTTGGTCTGCAGAGGCCTGTTTTAGGCATTGCTAAAGCCTCAAATGCAACACAGGAGGAGGAAGTGATGCGACGGGTGCTCAGGCGGGATGGGATTAGTGTGGACTCAGATCTCTCCTCTCTCCCCAGTGCCCTGCACCTCAGCCAGTGCTTGCTGAACACTGAATGAGCATGACCCCCGGCTGTTCCACAGGGTGGTTAGACATACTGCCTGCCTCCCACACAATGGAGAAGTTCTGTTTCACCAGTTTGTCACTTCTGGCCATACTTTCCCGCCACCTTCTTATTTGGTCCCAAAAAACACCTGCCACCATTACAGCTCACTAGTCCTGAAGATAACTATCCCAGCAAGAGTGAACTGGGTCTTCTGTTTTAGCAAACTGGATCAGCTCCACGAAGTACTAGAGCCAGTGCTGGTAAGAGAGGTGAGGACCAGGCAGAAGAAGGCAGAGAGGCTTCCCCCTCTTGGAGGTAACAAGAGCTTCATATTAACTGAAGCTCTTAAGGGTAAGGCAGCTACCTTGGGAAGAACAACTCGGTTTCCAGCCACCTCCAGCTTGTGTTGGATTCATCATAAGGTGCTGAGCTGTGTGTTGGAAAGGCTGGCTCCTCTGATGACGCTCCTTACAAAGGAGGAGACTCCATGCGCTGTCCTGCAAAGGCGTTTAGGGCTGCAGGTGGCAAGGGGAGGCATCTTCCTCCAGCCATGATGAAGGTGCCGAAGTGCCTGAAGGTGGCTGGGCTTGCAAGGAACTCCCCTTCTTACAGCTTCTCCTGCTCTCACAGTTGCTAACAGGATGGTGCTGTGTCCCCCAAGCCAGCTTTCTGGTGAAACATGAGGGAGGAAGGAATGATCTCGTGAGGATGATTTGGCTGGGGGCTTGGGAAGATGGGAAAACCCTGGAGGCCAGGACAGGGCAGCTGGTGGTGGGGTGGGACAATCTCCAGGGAAAGGCTTGATCACTGTGAATAGCACAAGGGCGCTGGCAACATGTAGCACAATGTCAGATAGCTTTTTTAATTAAATGGGCATCAGAAACCGCATGCGTAAGCCCAGAGTTTGGGGGAAAGAAGAGAAATGTGTCCAAACCATTAAAACAGCAATAATGTGTAGGAAGAGGGATGCTAAAATCAAACTGCTAAAATTAAGGTTTTTAAGACTTTGCATTTACTAATCTTTGAATATTTGCAGCCCATTTGTTGTTTTTTTTTGTGTGTGTGTGTGTTGTTTTTTTTTTAATTGTGGGTGCATTCTGGATATGAATAATAAAACAAGAGAGTGAAAACAAGTCAAAAATAGCTCAGAAAAAAAAGAGTTCAGAGAAAATGGTTCAAAGCATAAAAAGAAGAGTCCCGAGAGACAGCAGTGAAAGAAAGAATGACTGGAATGAAATCAGGCTGTGGTAAAGACATGTTTCAGTGTACTACAGTCTTTCTCCTTCTCCCTTCCTGTCAGACCTCACTCGCAGACCTGCCATCTATTTCCAAGTTTATCCAAAAATGTACTGGAGGCAGTGGAAGAGAAAACTGAGAAGAATTTCTTAGAGAAATTTCTTATTTCTCTGCGAAAAGGAAGCAGCTGTGATCAGACAATGCTGCCGAACTAACCTGCTTCTCACTGTGCTTATCATGAGAGCAATAAGGTTAATTCTGTAGTGAGGGCAGCCAAGTACTGTTGGTTAGTGAAGGGAGGAGGATGGACAGACTAACAGAGACCGTTTCTTATCTGACAGGGTCAGCCAGAAGCTGCAAAAAAAATATCAGCAGCACCCAAGCAC
>WHYT01017552.1:216716-249805 GCA_009806455.1 Tetrax tetrax
CCAGTTGAGAGGCAATGGATGAAATGTGTCCCAAACCATGTCTTGAGGCCAATGAGACACATAGCCAGCAACAAACAAACTTTCCCTAAAGAGAAGGTGTTTGTCCCAGGACTTGGGGCTGGTCCTATCACTATCTGGAGGACTCTGGGGCAGTGGAAGAAATAGTATGAAACTCAAAATGTTTTGGAAAGAACTGACTGGGGACTTAAATGTTCTTCCTTCTGTTTGGAAGGAAAACACGACTCCTGCGGTTTTCTTGGAACAGGCTGCAGAAAACAATCTGGAGTGCCAAGTGCCTCTGTCCTAAGGCTAGCGACCAGGGAAATATGGCCGGGAGATTTTGTAAAAACCTCATTAACAGAAAATAATCATTTTCTGGGTGTTGGGAACACTGTTCAATGCTGCCATGGTCTTGATCAAATGAGTCATTTTAGTGGATCATTAAAATCTTCATGGTGCTTCTTTGCAAAAAATGAAGTGTCATCTCCTGCAATCCCTGGCCAATTTCCAACTTCTCTATTTGCCTACTAAGTTAGTAAGCTGGTGCTAGGTCTCAGTATTTTATCATAAGTCTTTTATATTTGGTGGTTTTTTTCCTTGAAAATCCAGCTTTAGGAGTCCTGTGATTATATAAGCATTTAATCTACACTATCTTTAAAAACATTATCGTGTTGAGATGCTTGAAAACATGAAGCCTAATAAAAGAAGAAAGAAAGAAACCAAGATAAATCTTTTTAATACAATTTTTTTCTTGAATTTCTGAATATCCTTGAATGGCCATTACTGATGCTGTCTCTTGCCTTTTAATGAACACAACACAGTTCTCTCAACAGCTACTGTGATAAGATGCAAAAGCAGAGGTGTGTCTCTGTTATTCAGGAATCTCTCTGTACTTAATTCTAGGCAAAAAGTACAATAATAATTTAAAAAAAATCAAATACTTAAAAATTCATTGATGTTTCAAGGCAGAGATTTCCCCCCTGTTCAGATCAGATTAGTTAAGCAGCCACACTTGCCCATGCCACGTTAGGTAGTTTTAGAAGCCACCTGGTTTAAACCCACTACGCGTAAACTCAGAGATCACACAGGCAAAACAGGGTCACCAAACACGCAGAAGGTTGCAGAACTGTTTAAAAAATCAGCTAGAATTTTATCTGCTTACCCCAAAAAAGCATACATGACGTCCTGCAGACTCCAAACACAACTCTGGCTAGCAGTGGGCTCAGCGATCAGGATTTCTCTGGCTCCAGCGAGCTCCTGGCCTGGCTCTTGCCCATTGTTGCTCAAGGTCAGGCTCAGCATGGCTTTCTGTTGGATTGCTCCCAGATTTCTGCCTCAACATGCAGGCTTGGAAGACCGTAGACCAGCCTCATGCTGGAGAAGCAGCAAAACCCACCAGCTCCATCCTACCATGGACATCTCTCCGATTAGCAGTCCCCATTACACCAAGGGGCTTGATGGAGTTTCACACCGTGTGTGAAAGTGGCATTGCTCACCGCTCCTGATCCCAGAGCCGTCTGGGGAATAGGCCTGCTGATTACATCTATTAACATCTTTCAACAGGGTTTTGAAGCCAAGAGTTTACCATTGTCAACCATGGTGATGAAAGACATTTAACCAAGTGACATCATTAGCGGAGACTTGCTTAGCTGGAGCCCTTGAGGATGCTGCACAGCTGTGCTGGTGGAAAGCACCCCAAACTGACCTGCCAGCGGGGGCAAACCAAGCACTAAGACAAGCCTTAAACTTCTTTGTGATGAAGCAAGGGATTCTTTTAAAGACAGTGATGATTTTAGATCCCTTAAAAAAACCACTGTCAAAAGTTTTAGCAAAAGTGGTTTTGATATGATATTGTAAAAGCCAAACTTAACAAAGTTCGATGGCAAGGTTCATCCTATTAATTACTTCGTGGAAAAACATACAAAGGAAAGTTGAGTTACACTCGAGTTAGAATCATTCACAGAAAGACCAGAGATGGCAAAGGATAAGGAGGATCCCTCCCTGTTGAGTCATGAGGTTCAGAATGGACCCCCTTGCTTTCTAAACTCCTCAGAGAGGCATCTAGGTGCAGCTGGATCCAGACATAGTCAACAATTTCTATTTAAAAGATTATATAGGTAAAGCTGATATAATGTTTTGTTCGCATCAATTCATCATGCGATCAAAGTTACCAAGGCAAAATCAAAGTTATCATGCTACAGTGTTATGCGTGATATTTGCTGCTTAGCGAGGATCTGCCATTAGTAAAAGGTCTCTCTGCACTGCTTTAGTCTGTAAAACAATCTGGAACAGAAATAAAGATTGCTACTGGAAGAGCACTGGTCACCTTTCACCACTGCCTTTGAAAAGAAGTTGTGTTATATTTTTACACAATTTTTTTACTTCTGTTCAAAAACTTCTGTTCCCTGAACTGAGCAAGTGACCTCTTCTGGGAAGATACTGCACTCAGTTTAACACAGAGCATTATATTCTTCTGTCAATCATTTCTACCACCAGAGAAATTATTTTCTAGAATTGTACTCGAGTCAATCTATTCTCTGGGTTTCACCAGATAGCATTTTATCCCAGAGGTTTCTTGAGTCATCGTGATATATATGGTATCTGGAGGAGGTTTTGTGCTTTATATCGCTTCAGCACAGAGGCACCAAGTACCTGAAGTT
Source organism: Tetrax tetrax (assembly GCA_009806455.1). NCBI lineage: Eukaryota > Metazoa > Chordata > Aves > Otidiformes > Otididae > Tetrax > Tetrax tetrax. Next base: position 219,377 of record WHYT01017552.1, read on the forward strand.
CTGCAGAGCCCCAGCTCCCGTGCAAGGCTTGTTACAAACCCAGCAGCTGAACAAAACACCCTTTGCCATTACCAATACAGCAGCAGACTGTAAAGATTCGCGAGTTATGGCTCTGGTTTTATACATTATCTACATCATGGCTGCTTCATGTAGCCTTACATATGTACATTTCTATCCCTTCTAGCTATATCCTGCAACTAGCTATCCAAAAACCTCAGGTGGTTTTAGCCAAGAGGCTGTCAGCGTTAAGCTCATGAAAAGGTGCATTGATGCTGAAAATGGACATTTACTCCAACACGTGGCATTTAAAACTACTGACACTGGAAACATAGAGCTATAAGGAAAAAAAAAACACTCAAAAGCAGTGATGGAAAGGAGAGACTAGTTTTGGTTCCCAGTTGCATGGGAGTTGAACTGGGACGCCAGTCTTCTTATGGGAGTGCTTCCATTGTGGGGGTCTGGAAGATGCTCCTCTGTTCTGCTCTACCTCCCCAAAGTCTTGGCTCCTCACCCTCTGAGAGCAAAGGGTGCTTTGGCTGGAGCAACCACATCCCTTCTTCATGCTGCTGCCATTTCAACTGGGATGAGCAGAGAGTCCTGAGCGTTCATCTGAGGGCAGCTGGGGATGGAGAGAAGCAGGGGAAAGGCTTTGGGTGCAGCTTCAAGTCCTTTTTTCAGGAGGTGAAAGATGCGTGGGACAATCAGGGGTGGTTGCCTGAAGCAACGTTCAGGCTGGGGCTGGGGAACCGCTGCGGGACCAGCCCGTGCTGGTGCTGCTTCTGCGTTTTACGGTGAGCGGTAAAGCCAGCCGCAGGGGCTTGTCCAACCTGCACAATGAGCCGTGTCTGAAACAGCACTGACAGACCCCACATCTCGTCGCAGGGAGCTGCCGCACCACCGCACGGTCCCCTCGCCACGCACGCGCGTGTATGTACAGACATACTTATTAAATATAGGTATTTATATACTATTACAATATATACTTTGTGTGTGTATCTATTCATCTGCAACCAATTTGGAAACAATCCTTGGCGCAGGGAGCCGAGGCCCCCGCGCTTGCCAGGTTTCTCACAAGTAGGTTGCAGAGAGAGCCCAGCTCTCCCTCGCTGACCCTCGCCTCCCCCTAAATCCCCCCTCTGTGCTCCTCCTTGCTGCACCCTGGCACAGCTTCAGCTGGAGACCGGAGGCCAGCAGCGGTGTCCTGAGTGGCGTGGGTCTTTGCGGCGAGGAGAGAGAGAGGTTTGTGTCCCAGGACAGGGGTTTTGCTGGGCTTCACCGGACATGTTTCTGGCATTTGCAGGGGAGGGAGCGGAGAGAAGCTGGTTCACCAAGGAGAGCTTAAACCCAAATTCAGGAAAGGCAGCCTAAGTTTAGGCACCATTACAATTATGATCCTGCTGAGCAAGGACTTTTGGTTTGTGAGTTTGGCTTTTGGTTCTAGTTCTTCCTAGAAGTGAAACCTATCTATAGGGAGAGAAAGAAATCAGAATTATTTTTTAATTCTGATCAGTTAAAATGCATTGTGGTTTTCTGTGGACTTGAGGGGTAGTGGGAGGGAGAGAGAAAAAACCCTGAATTGAGTAATTTTTGCTTTTTTCTGATTTGTTTTCCCACCCAGACACACTCCCTTCTAGGCGTGCCCCTTCCCTCCCCTCCGCTCCGGCTCTATCCTCATCCTCCTCTCCGTTTCCTCCCGCCCAGGTGGGTCACTGCCCCCTCCGGCCCTCGGTGCCATGCCGCCGCCTTGCCCCCGCGGGGCCGCCTTCCTCCTCCTCTTCCTCCTTCTCCTCCTCCCGCTGCTCTGCGCAGCCCCCGGTGAGTAAGCTCCCACACCTGGGGTGCGGGACCCGAGGTGCGGGGTGCGGGGTGGGAAAACACGGCCCGGCGCATCCTGGGGAGTGGGACAAAGCCTTCCCCTGGCATCACGTGTGGATGAAGACTCTCAATCACTCCCAAAACTTGCACAAGTTGAGCATCCCTGCTCCTTGCAGGGCAGTTGGACTAGATGGCCTTTAAAGGTCCATTCCAACCCAAACCATTCTGTGATTCTATGATCTTTTTTAAAGATTTCATTTTCCAGTGAGGAAAGTGTTTTGGAGCAGCCGAGCGCTTGCGAGTCACCTGCTGCGCTGCTGGGCCATGGGTGAAAGCCATGGATTCCTTCTGGGAATGGGCTTCAGCAGAGCAACAGCCTTGGTGTGCAGTGGGACAGGCTGTGGGGAAAAAATTTGAAGCAGCCCGGTTGTTAACATGCCCCTTGCTCTGTGACGAGGGTTTTCCAGGGTTACGATGCTGCCCTGGTCTCTGTGTCACAGTACTGGCACCAGCTGCGATCTTCTGCTGCAAAATATTATAATTTAATTGGCAAAGAAGCCCAGTATTGGGGTTGCCTTGCTGAGAAGAGCTGGGGAGAGAACGCTGGCGTGTCCAAAGCTTCCCAGCAGCGTAAGTTGCGCTGGAGCATGGAAACGGGAGTAGAGGGAGACACTGGTAGGGACATGCTATGGGGTTTTGCCTGGTGGTCTGGAGCTATGACAAAAATGCTCTCAGTATTTTTCAAGATGCAGTCTTCTTTTTGTTGTTATTTCCTTCTTAGTAAATGTATATGTTTTGTTTTTACTTCTCTAGATGTTTCAAGGGGAAATAAACTTAAACTGATGCTTCAAAAACGAGAAGGTAAGTAAAGAAACAACAAAGTGCTTTCCCTTACTTTTCCTTCAAGTCAGTTGCTACCGGTCAGAGCTGCCAGTGCGGTGTCGCTCCCTCCCCAGCTCCAGGAGGGCAGACAGAGGAGCCGTGTCCAAGCACTCGGTCCGAAGCTGGTAGCGCACAGCCGGACTAAAACCTCCTGCGCGCTCGGGGCCTGTGCCTGCACATCTGTTTGGGACTTGGTACTGGCGAGGCTGGAGGCTTTGCTTCTCACAGACCCCTCTGAAAACCAGGGTTCACAGCCTTGGGCGGTTTTGCTCCACGTGGTATATAACACATACCTTTTCCAGTCCATGTCCATGGCAGACGTGGCATTTATCTAATTTATTCTGGCAAGTCACAAGCTTTTCCAAGGAATTATAATGCGTGGAAATAGTGCTGGCTCAGGCACAGAGGAGAAAATGTGCAAACCGGGCTTGCTTGCGATGCCTTGACTTGTTCTCTTTGTCCTCTTGGCCCCACGTGTGCTTCCTTTTTGGAAGGCTGCTCTATCCATGGAGGAATGATGGCCGAGGGCCCAGTGGGCAGACGCACCAAATGGCTCGCTGGTTGAGGGACGGGGATGGAAACGGAGCTGGCCGGGGACAAGCAGCACTGCAGCAGGTGGAGGGCAGGCTGAAACATCCCACAGGTTTTGGTTGCCCCCCTCCAGTCTGCTGTATGGCTGAGGCAAAGACTTTACACCCTCCACAGAGGGGACTCCTACTTTCTGCAAGCCTGCATAACTTCTTGCTGGGTTTTTCCTGGCATTGCCCACCACCTCTTGCCAGCCCTAAAATGTGTGCCCCATCCATGGCTGTTTTCCTTGCGTGTGGGTTCCCTACCTCACCCCTCTGCAGTGCTTGCATGCGGACAGGAGTGATCACCGGCAACAGTCGTGCTCCCTGGGCCCCAGCAGCCCTCAGCTTGTTTGCTTAGGTCCTCTGGTGGGAGGAACTGCCTAGGAGAAGGCTTCTTGGCAGACAACGCGGCCTAGTCCAGGAAAAACTGCAAAGCCTTGAGTTGATGATGGTGGGAGTATGCAGCCCTGTAATTCCAGCCTCACTCCCCTTTTCCAGTTCCTGCAACAACTCAGCTATTGTTTCTACCTGCAGTCCTTCATCTCCCCCTGTGAGTCTGCCCAGGTCCCGCTTCAATGGTTTTCACATCTCCACCCATCTCCCCTTCTGCCCCAGCCTCTTCCCTCGCATCCTCCGAAAATCCTCATCAACACCCATGTTCCTGGTCACTCCTTCATCCTCCGAAGCCAAGACTGCCTGTCTCTCAGGCACGGAGCAGGCTGGGCGGCACGTCTGGGTCTGACAGGTCGAGGCTGTTCCCCTGCATCCACCAAGGTGGGGGCTACAAAAGCCTGAAGGGCTTTTATTTTCAGGTGTACATGGCATTAAGTAGCACTCATTACTTAAAAGCTAAATTTTTACTCAACAAGTTCAAAAAAATCTATCTTTTTATGTGTGCCTTCCATCACCCTAATAAGTTAGCAGTGTTTCTGCAGCTTCTTCAGGCTTTTTAACTTCACCTCTCATCTTCTCTCCCGTTCTGGCAACAGCAGCACGCAGAGGCCAGTCTCCTGTTCTGTCTTCAAAGAGCAGCACAGTGTGCGTAAGCTCTTTCAGTTTGGGTTTATTTATTTAAATTCCTTACTTAGCTTATGTCTTTGAGCTTAGAGCAGCTTATATAAAATGCAAGAGAATGAAGGTAGCTAGGAAATCCTATTACAGTGACGATTCCTGGGTTTATGACTGTTACTGCTGCGACACGCGTCACGCCGCTGAGCACAAAGGTGACGGCGTGATGCGAGGAGTGTTTTCTGACTCGCTGCAAGCCTTATGCTGCAGGCTGACTAACTGTTTCCTGGTGTGCCTTCTGGGGGGCAATTAATTTCAGCCCCTGCCGCCACGAAGCCGGAGGTGTCCGTGAAAGAGACGGTGGCTAAGGAGTTCCTCAGCAGCTTGAGACGCCAGAGGCGCCAGCTGTGGGACAGGAGCCAGCCCGACGTGCAGCAGTGGTACCAGCAGTTCCTGTATCTGGGATTCGACGAGGCGGTGAGTGCAAGGCTTCCGAGAGCGGCTAGGGCTTCGGTGTCTGTGGCTGAGAGCACGGATGGGCAGCCACGGGGCCACCTGGAGAGAAGCTGCCCCGTTCCTGTTCACAGACACTGCGATTTCTTTTTTTAAAAAATATTAGCAAATATTGCACATAAGTATAAGCTCCATGTTTGTTAGGGATTTCTGCATTATTTTGTTAATAAATGACATTAAGAACTTGCACGGAGCTCTTGCCCGCTGCTGAACGTAAGCCTAACAAATTGCAGCCAGACAAAGTTTGCTTTGAGAAATAGGCGACCAAACCCAAAGCAATCGATCGTATTTCAGGAAATTAATTTGGCAGCCTCAACCTAATCAATCTGCTTTTTAACGTGCTGAGAGACTCGCACCAAGCTGGCCGTGATTGGCGTTCCTCAATTAAATTGCACTAATGTTATGTACCTAGTGCACACGTGTGCCTCCGTGGTGTGGGCGCAGCTCCTGACCATCGCGAACTCCGGCAGCTGTGCCTCAACTCTGAATGTGAAAGGAAAACCATTTGATAGCATGCAGCCAGCCGCACTTCAAAGGAGAAGGATAGATTTTAAAAAAAAAAAAAAGGTTAATTTATAAAAACACTGGAGTGGGATCTGGAGTTCCCAGCTCTGCTCAAAGCTCTGCTAAATAGATGCCGAAATGAGGTGAAAAACGTGCTTTTAGTTGCAGACCCACATGCAGAATAATTTCTACGTTAATAAGCAGTAAAAATAGTTATAGATGATGAATTCTTGGCTTGTGTCAGCTGCATGAATACGTTTAATGAGATTGCATTGGCACAGGCAAGCTGGAGGACATTTTGGACCTTCATGCTGTGTGGATTGCTTAGAAGATGAATGCACTCATTTTCAAAGCTGGAACAATTAAAAAAAATAATCCTTTGCTTGGACTGAAAGAATGAAGGATACATTTTTTTTTGTTGCTCCAGGATATTATGCAGATAAAAATGACTTTTTAACAGCATGGCTAAATCCCCCTCCCTCCCCGCTGACAACAATAGGAAAAATAGGAAAAGTGGTTTTACGCTTCAGAAACTGAAGACTGGGGGCAAATACTAGGAGGTAACGAGGACAAACCATGCAGATAAAATGAATTCTCCTCTGAGTTCCTGTGTGCATTTCAAAAACTGAAATGAGGCCTGTTGTGGGATACAATGAGTCCACTTAGTAGGTTTTCTTGAGTATTAAGACACACTTTTAACAATGAAATAACTGTTTGTTCCAGCAAAGGACTTGGGCCATACTTATCCATTGTGTATTTTGCAAAACTTTTTTTTTTTTCCAAATCTCAGCCAAAAATTTTTCCAAAGAGTCATTCAGATGGAAAGGCTTTGACTTGGCAAGTATTTGATATCCTTGCAGACTGTTGTTCCTCTGCTGTTGTGAGCAGAATTGAACTGCTTACTGCATTTCCATAGCTAGAAGGATGTCCTGTACATTCATTTTTACCCATGCAACATGAAAGAGCAAGATCACAGGCATGAAGTGGAAGCCAGTTGCACCAACCTTGACTCAGGGACATCAGAGCAGCGAGAAGCAAACCTTTAGATTTTTAAGTACAAAACATTGAAGTGTTTTTATAGCCCACCACTGAAAAGGTAATAGAAACATTAAAGGAACTGAAGTGTGTGTTTCAATTGCAGGCGCTCTCGGTTTAAGCACTTGACAGAGGGCTGGGGGTGGGTCCTGGGTGGGGCTGGGCAGGACAATTCCTGCACTTGGGGTCCTGATAATCCCATGGAGAAGGTAGGTGCAAGTCACAACACCCCTTAGATTCAAGGATTTCATTTTGAGAAATACGCACAAGATCTGCATTTCTGAAAAGAGAAAAAAGGTACCTCTTGTTTCACTCCCTTCGTTGTAAACTTTCAGGCTTGGAAAGCAAGAATTTTTTTTTTTTTTGGCAGAAATTTGAAGATGACATCTCCTACTGGACAAGCTTAGGTCGTGCTCGTAATGAATACTATGGTGGATACTACCAACATCACTATGACGAAGATTCACCGATTGGCCCACAAAATCCACACACCTTCAGGCACGGAGCAGGTGTCAACTACGATGATTACTAACGGTGTTTCTCCTACTATAGCTGGTGCCTATAGGGCTGTGCTGGGCGAGGCCGAATCCTCCCTCGGTCAGAATGACCCTGCTTTCCTTCTAGCCGTGTAAAACAAGCAAGAGCAAAGGAACTGCCAGATTTCAAAGAAAGCAACATGACCTTTTTTAATTATCGTTACTTTGTAGTACACTATATATAAAGTGTTATAGAAATAAAGCTTTTTTTGATAAAACAAACAGGTTGCCATTATTTAGTAGAGTTTGTAATGGCAAGTTTCATTCCAATTGTATTACTAGACATTCCTTTTTAACGAGCTTTTGCATTTGCTTTCCTACAATCAATTGCAAAATTACATTGTATCGTCTAGTTTGGCATCTAGAATACGTACTCTAAGCCAATACATTTCAGATGTGCCTGCTCATTCAGATTTGAGTCCACAAATCCAGTTATTCTTGGAGGAAAAGTAAAAAAAAACACATTCCTCTCAGTTGAAATGCTGCCTTGTTGCCTTCTCTGCCATTTCCACACCCACTGTGCCCAGCCCTCCACACTTGTGTGATACGGCACTTCTACAGCACCTGTTGGGGCAAGGACGCAGACCTTCACAAAAGCAAAATTCAGTGCAGAGGAGCTTGCCTACCTGCAAAGCCTGTGAAAGGAAAGGATTCTCCAGGGAAAGGGCTCCAAGCAGGAACCCGACTTCAGAAGGAATTGCTGAGACGCAGAGCATCTAACCCGAACGGCCCCAATCCCTCCCAGGCACGATAACGCAAAGGTTATCTTTGATGAATACTCCCCTTTGTATCCTTCCCACTTAGCTGCAAGCTTTCAGTGCAGCTCAAAACAGGGAGTAAGATAACGAAATAAGCTATTTAAAGTGAAGTTAGTATCAGATAGCATCCAACATAGTCCCCAGACATAATTTCCTACCATGAAGTTGCCTCCATCCCCAATTCAAACTGGCATCTGTAGACATTAAGTTGAATATCAAAATATATCATTTGTTAATGAAGCATAGTGGATTAAAGGGAGTTGGTTGGTGGGGCTGTGTTCATTAAGAACTCAGAAATACGATCAATGTTTTGTTTGTACCACAGCAACACCAGCTATGCTGCTTCTCCCTTGTTACTGTAGAGAAAGTCTTGAGGCAGACCTGTGTCTAGGAGGGAGATTTTGGCTGTCATGGGCTTCAAGAGGACCTTACTGGGGGAAGACACTGCTGAAGCTTGACAAGCGTAGAGACTGGCGAAGGAGTAGGTGAGGAAGGCGGGATGGCTCCATGACTTCAGGAGTTGAATCTTAGAATCACAGAATATTAAGGTTGGAAGAGAACTCCAAGATCAACAAGTCCAACTGTCAACCTAACACCACCATGCCTACTAAATCATGTCCTGGAGCGCCACATCTACACGTTCTTTGAACACCTCCAGGGATGGTGACTCCACCACTTCCTTGGGCAGCCTGTTCCAGTGTTTGGCCACTCTTTCAGTAAAGAAGTGTTTCCTAACATCCAACCTAAACCTCCCCTGCTGCAACTTGAGGCCATTTCCTCTCGTCCTGCCACAAGTTATTTAGGAGACAGACCAATACCTGTCTCCCTGCAGCCTCCTTTCAGGTAGTTGTAGAGGGCAATGAGGACTCCCCTCAGCCTCCTCTTCTCCAGACTAAACAATCCCAGTTACTTCAGCTGCTTCTCATAAGACTTGTTCTCCAGACCCCTCACCAGCTTCGTTCCCCTTCTCTGGATGCACTCCAGCAACTCAATGTCCTAAAGAACAATCAAGACAAAGAGAGATGACGTGTAGTGCAAACTACAGCTGTCAGAGAAGACAGTATGGATTGGGGTAACACCATTCTTTACAGTTCACTTCCTTCTTTCTTAACTCTGAGTGAATTTCCTCATCTTTTACTTCAAGCCCCCACTGTATGATGGACTGGTGTTCAACAGAGTCAGCCCAGTGCTATCCCTGCAGGATACTTCCTGCAGGAACACTTCCAGGGAGACAGCTCTTTGCCGAGGGAGCCAAATTGAACAAACATGTTAGCCACTTCTCCTCTGCACGCACAGATACGTGCTAGCCTAACATGCTCCAAAAACCTCAGCTTTCCCCTAGGTTTTGGAGGGCTTGCTCTTAGCAGAATCCTTGCCAGTTTAATTGGTTTAAACTGGTGTGTTTCCTCAGTAGAAGACCCTTTATTCCAAATACAGAATAATCATATTCTGAGTCAAGCACACACTCTTCTGCACAGTTGGAAAACACCTATTCCTAGAAGAATACTTCCATTTTGTGGCCTATCAAAAAAGTGCACCGCATTTGGCAACGTTTGAACTGTGCTGATAATTTCCATCATTTCCCAGAATTTACAACAACTGGGAATTCAGACCTGCTGAATAAGAAGAATAAAAACAAGTACTGTAAATAAATACCATCCCTCCCTAGGCCTTTGTAAGCTGTGTCCATTCCTGCAGGCTGACTCAGTCCAGCAGCTTTCTGTGCCTTGCAGGCTCACAACCAAGTCTATGATCTCTCGCTTCTGGATTCTCCAAGAGGAAAAAAAAATAAAATCTTTTCCATTAAATGACATATGTTGCATGCTGAAGTTTCCTACCACATCCTGGGGTCTGGCTGGCATAGAGTTAACTTTCTTCATAACAATATGTGTGATGCCATGTTTTAGATTTGTGCCTAAGCCACTGTTGATAACACACTAACGTTCTTCCTATTGTTGAATCAGGCTTGCACAGCATCAAGACCGCCTGTCTTGACGGCCCACGCTGTCCCCCAGCAGGTAGGCTAGGGGTGGGTGACAGGTTGGGAGGGGACGCAGGTGGGACAGCTGACCCAAACCAACCAATTCCATACCATATGACAACTTGCTCAACACTAAAACTGGGAAGAGGAACAAGGGGGTGGGAGGTTGTCTTCCAGGGTAGCCATTGCGCAGAGACTGGCTGGGCATCAGTCTTGCTTTGGGGAGATGGTGAGTGGCTTTGCATCTCTTGGGTTTTTTCCTTTCTTTCCTTCACTTATTAAACTGCTCTTATCTCTCTTCTTAGGAGGAAGACTATTTAAAAAAAAAAGTTTGTCAGAAATACGTGGAGTATATCAAAGTTAACTACATTAACGAAGTATATTTCCTTTGACTATTTCTGTCCCAAAACACAGACAAAATCTGTGCACCCCCTCCCAGCATTTCCATTCTGCATTGAATGGAATACCTCCAATACACAATACCTCCAACAAGACAGAAGAGCGGCCATTGCTCATTGTGGCTTCCTACAGAACAGCAAAGGCTTGGCCATGGTCCAGTGCTTCGTGTTTCAAGACCCAATGCTGCCACATCCCCCAATTTGTGGGTATCAGCAAGGCAGGTCTGTTGATCGGATTGATAGGGTGGTTCTGCCTCTTTTGCTGATAATACAGGCGAGGTAACCCTTCTGTCAAAGTTACTGCCATGCCCCAACAGCCACTCTCATATACTCCCCCAGGTCTAGACAGAGGTCTGTCTCTCCAGATCCAGTGTCTTCATCAGCAGCCTTAAATATATATATATATATTGGGGGGAGGACTTAGAATCATAGAATCATAGAATAGTTAGGGTTGGAAGGGACCTTCAAAGGTCATCTAGTCCAACCCCCCTGCAAGGAGCAGGGACATCCCCAACTAGATCAGGTTGCTCAGAGCCTCATCTAACCTGGCCTTAAACGTTTCCAGGGATGGGGCATCCACCACCACTCTGGGCAACCTGTTCCAGTGTTCTACAACCCTCAGTGTAAAAATTTTTTTCCTAATATCCAATCTAAATCTACCTCCCTCCATCTTAAAACCATTACCCCTCATTCTATCAAAACAGGCCCTACTGAGCAGCCTCTCCCCATCTTTCTTGTAGGACCTCCTTGAGGTATTGGAAGACCGCTATAAGGTCTCCCCGGAGCCTCCTCTTCTCCAGGCCGAACAGCCCCAACTATCTCAGCCTGTCCTCATAGGAGAGGTGCTCCAGCCCTCTGATCATCTTCATGGCCCTCCTCTGGACCCTCTCCAACTGGTCCACGTCCTTCTTATGTTCGGGACTCCAGAACTGGACACAGTACTCCAGGTGGGGGTCTCACCAGGGCAGAGGAGAGGGGCAGAATCACCTCTCTCGACCTGCTGGCCACGCTCCTATTGATGCAGACCAGGATGCGGTTGGGTTTCTGGGCTGCAAGGGCGCATTGCCGGCTCATGTTTTGCTTCTCGTCCACCAGCACTCCCAAGTCCTTCTCCTCAGGGTTGTTGTCAATCCATTCTCCGCCCAGCCTGTATTTGTGCCTGGGACTGCCACAACCCAGGTGCAGGATCTTGCACTTGGCCTGGTTGAACTTTATGAGGTTGGCATGGCCCCACCTCTCCAGCCTGTCCAGTTCCCTCTGGATGGCATCCCTCCCTTCCAGCGTGTCAACGGCACCACACAGCTTGGTGTCATCAGTGAACTTGCTGAGGGTGCCCTCTATCCCACTGTCCATGTTACCAACAAAGATATTGAACAGGGCCCTTGAAGGGAACTTTATTCCCTTCAAGTTCCTACTTGTAACACAAACTGGGGGAGAGGGGATTGGGCACTTGTAACAAACACTGGGGATAGGGGATTGGGCACTTTTATCCCAGGCCTGTTTCCCAGGTGGAAGATGTAGGTTTCCTTGCTCAAAACAGCTTTCTCTGCAGTGGGGTGGATACAGCCCAGATTGCTGTGCTTGGCTTTGATAGCACTTGAGGCCACCTTACGGTTCCCTGTGGCTTCATGTTTTGGACCTGCCAGCTGCTTCAGCCATGGCATGAATCAAGGCATTCACAGGATGCTCCTTCTTGCTCAACCGCATGTCAGAAATTAGGGAAAACATAGCAAGAATGAAGCAGTTATTGCTTGTTCCAGGCTGTAAATGGCAACAAAACAAGGTGGACAAAAAGTTGTTGCCACGTTTGCTATTATGAAATAGGCAAGTGAGAGAAGGAAATGGATCGGGAAAAGAAACAGAGAACCAGAGTCTGTTTTTTGCAAGAAATGTGAATTTTTATTTCAGCAAAACCTCGCTGTTGAAAGGGAATCGCATTCAGGAACCTCCTGACACACAGAAGGAGCCCTGCTTTTCTCCAGAGCTATTGCTGCTGTTCCTGGTAGCTCTAAGGAATCAGAGCAGCAAATAAGGCATTCCCTTCTCCTGTCACTTGTGATCCAAGCACAGGGAAACGTTCACAACAGAGCCACTACAGATTTGTGGTGGCTACATTCCCACCAACTTCAGGGAGGGGATGTATGGAAGTTAGGGCTAGCGACGTTGAGCACACACTTCCCTTGCTATTAACAAAGCATCTTCTTCCTGTGCACAGGTCTCCTCTGATCAGCCTCTATCAACCTTCAAGGACTTCTTGGCCTCAAGCAGCATTAAACTCAGGACTAACAAGACTGGGGACCAGCTCAATCCATCACACTAATCAAAGCCCTGTTTTGCCCTCCGTAGCCTGTTCTCTACGGCTAATGAATTTATGCAACCGTGTGTCTTCCCGCTCATCCCTTCTCTCTTTCTCTCAGCTTTGAAACTCCACTCCAATCCTATCTGCCAAAAGTGATTTTTTTTCATATATATTACATTTCTAAAAATGTACTGAAAAAATAGATTACCAAGAGAAATTCATAAGTGCCCACAGGTTGGTGAGCTTGCTGGCTACTGAACCCGCTGGTTAAGAGAAGCTGCAAACACCCTAGACACAACGCAGGAAGATCTGTAGGTCATGTTTTCCCTACGTAGCAGAAAATCTAACTTAAAGATAGACATAAAGCTTCTTTTAAAATAAACTAGGTCTGCAAGCCCCATTATAGCTTGTCTGTAGACCAGCAATGTGTTTACAAAGCTTCTGAGCAGCCTGCATATAGAAACAAAGCAAAGTACATATGTTTAAAAAAAAAATAAAATTAAGCTGTGGACCTCACACTGATAACTTCCAGCACCAAGAGTGGTCCTCCTTGTGAGGTTCAAGGAATACACAGCAGTGGATGCCTTGCACACCTCTCCTTCTAGAAGATGCATCTCACCCATCGGCACCAAGCTGGCCAGCTCACCGCAGGCCTCTGCGACATTGCATATTCCCTACTGAGAAAGGACTTCCTTCTAACGCCAGCTGAGCTGCCCGTTCGTGCAGATCACTGTGACTAAAGAGGCACCTCAAGCCGGTCATGTCAGTTTTACGTTGTCTACCTGACCAGGTGACAACACCAATTGTCAAATTTCCTGAAAAAAAAAAAAAATTACAATTTGTTGTATTTGGGCATGAAAATGAGAACATGGCTTGGCTTAAATTACTCCTGAGTCCTACATTTCCAAGCTTTCCAGGGCCGTATTCCACCGCCGCCCATCAAGGTGGCTTTTGTGGAGAGGCAGCAGCTGTTTCTCACCTGTGGTTCCCTGCAGACTTGATGCCTTCTTTCTCCTTCTGGAATGTGTAACCCCAGATGCGAGCAGAGAGCACCAACATGCAAACTCTCATCTGCCTTCTTGAAGACTCAGTTCAGACCAGAACAAACTTGAAATTACCCCAGATTTTCAGTCTTAAGCACCAGCAGACTCTGTTTTAACACCCACAGTTCATGCCTTTCAAATCAGCTAGGTGGCTTAAAACACAAAGGGCAATAGCTGCCTCAGCTGCTGTTTCTGGAAGACACTATTTAGAAAGAACATGGGGACTGAACCAGGAACCTCTGAAACAAAAGCTAAGAAGAGTACAAGGAAAGCAGCGAATCATTACAGTCTGTCACTCAGGCCTAGTGGGAGGCAGGCCACGTACTCACAGATGGGTTGTGTTGGTACCGGCCATTCGCCCTCTCTCCAATTCGCTCCTTTTATGAAGGAGGTCAGGCTGCGAAGTAACCTAAAAAGCTTTTAAATTCTTATCTGTAGTATCTAAACGTTCAGATTTCCCAATGGACTTTTTTTTTTTTTGAAAAATGCATGTTTTGTGCTAGTCTCCAGAAGCATGCTTGTTCCAGTACAGTTTACGTATTTTGCACTGAAGTCATTGAATGAGATGAAGTAACAGCTCTGGAAGTAACAGCTGGTATCCACAGCTCCCAGTTGCTCTCAAGGGCTCCTCTAAATGCTGGACTCGGGTTGCACCCTTGTGCACCACCTCTTCAGCACAATTTGCATGAGGAGTAAAATACAAGGAGAAAGAGCATCTTCCCCCAAATACAATCTAGAGCTTAAGGGTTAAAGCCACCATGCTGGGAGCTGATTAACAGTTCTCACCACGGAACAATTAAAGCAGTGGGCATTACTTTCACATCCACCCAGCTGTGGTTTTGAGTACAGGGGGAGGCTGTACTTTGTGAGTGTATCAGTAATGACAGGTTACAGGCACATTCGGAGCACGCGCACCATGGTGTACTTTTGAGGCAACTTAATACAGAATAAATGCCCAGATCAAGTACCTAAAAAAAGGCTCCAAACGAAAAGCAGACGTCAAGCTGCTCAGCTGTGAAAAGACAGAAGCAAAGTATAATACCTAATTCTGCCTCAAAATTCCTGCCCAGTCCAGACATGAAAATGCTCCCTGGCTCCCCATCTTAGCTGCATGGCAGATTTCTACTGGAAGAAAACCTGTACATGTGAGCAGGGGATACTCTCTTTTGTCTTAAAAGGATCACTACAGACCCAGCCCAGGCAGGGCACACAATGAAGAAAGCAGCCCCATCGCTGCTCGTGTCCTAGGGAACTTTACCAGACAGACTGGATGGGACTCCAAGCCTTGCAAGCACCAGGAGGCTCTGGCAGAGGGCATGCACAGACACAGAGGCCTGGGCATCAAGTCACTGCTACAGGTAACTCCCACTTTGACCATCAATCTAAAGATACTTGAAAGCAATGAAACATCAAGCTTTAGAGAGAGAAAGTCAAGTCACCTTGCTTGACGAGATCTAGGATTTTCAGTTATGAGTGGCACTAAGCCAAAATACCTTTTAAAAACTCTCTGCCAATCTGCCCTCCAAGGTATTCCACCCTAGGTATTAAAAATAAAGCGGGGCTATTAAAAATAAGGGGAACCGGATTTTTTTTTTGGTTGGTTTTTCTTTGTTATGATGACAGGTATAGTTACTGAAGTTGAAAACATTTACTGGCAATTCAGTAACTGCTTAAAACAGAAACATCTCCTCCATTAGGAGGGCTCAAGTTAGACTCTACAGTTTACAGAAAATCTTATATCCCCCATCCCTACAAACCACCTGAATTGGAATAAATCATGATGTTCCTGTCTGATCTACTTCAACAGACAGCCCTTTCTACATATCTACTAAGAGGCAAGCAATGAAAGACCAGAGTTATTAGCTTTCAGTCAATTATTTACAGACTGGTACTTTCTAATTAATATACAACAAATGCAGAGATGTGTAATGTCAGAGATGAGCCCACAGTGAAACTCTGAAACTAGTAAATAGAAGTTTCAGTATTTTATTAAAATAGCATATTCAACCATTGTAACCAATAATACATTAACTTTATTCCCAGAGTACGCACAACACAGTAGTGATCCAAAATATCCTTATCCATGGTAATCAATGAAAATATCTCAAATTCAAGTGTACAACTAAAACTAAACCTTTGAAAAAATCTCTCATTTAAAGAATACATAAAGCTCTCATACAGAATTCTTTTAAACTCCTCTATACTTAGATGTCAGTCTCTCACCTGACAATACCACTAGCTTTTTTCTTATGCATAGTAGAACATCTTATATTTTATAGTACTCATTTTATAAATAAATTGGCATTTTCCATCCCATTTGTGTTTATCTTCAGCTTCACAAAGAAACCAGTAAATAAAACTGTCAAGGACAGTCACAACAAAATGATCTCACAGCAAGATATAAAACTTGAAGATACTAAAAGATGCTTCTACTCTATTTTACATAAAAAGACAGATTTAAAAAGTGCAAGGCAAGATTTGCAGGGGAAGGGGAATATTTGTTATTTTTAGGCACATCCACTTCTTTAAAGCAAGCTTCAGAATGAAATTCCAGTTTGTTCTTCATGATACCTGTTTCAAAGTCTTTCTAAAAAAAAAACCAACAAAAAAAAAAAAACCAAAAAAAAACCAACAAAAAAAAAAACCAAGAAGAAAAAAAAAATTACATCCGTCAAATGTCAAGCAGGGAATTTCCTGTCCAACTAACAGTCTTCAGTTATGTCTTGTTCTTCCTTTTTTCATCCTTGCAGGTTTTGGTTTGGGAATATACTGATTGTTCGCCTGATACTCAAGTTCTTTACGGAAGTAATGAATCGCTTTATTCAAACCTTCTTCCAATGGGACCTGTTCCCAAAAGTGAGGAGAGAATCGTATCACTCTAAGTTCATGTCAGCTCTTTTCATAACAGTATCTTTTTTTAATACAGCCATCAAAAGACTGCTAGGAAGTCTTATTCTTAGCCAATATGAGTATTAACAGCACCACATACTGGTTACATCTCTGCACTGCTAACGTGTGTTAGCTTTTAAGCATCAGATATATTTTCTGACGTAGCAAGTCAACAAAACCCAACAAATTTAAATCTCATCAGAGATTATGACCGGTGTCAAAACAGACTTACATAATTCTACTTTCAATTCATAATACATTGAAAGAGATAAGTACACAGAAATTTAAGCCCCTTCTGTTTTTAATTTTCACAGAATCTCACAGAATGCTATATACCACATAAAGATATAAAGGTGGTGAGGTTTTTTTTTAGTTTTTATTTCTTCTGTGCTCCCTCAATATACAGAAAAAGGGATGGATACAAATTATCATCCAGAAGCTCATTTGAGCTTAAATCCTATACAAGTAACTGTAATTCTTCATATTCTATGCCTGTATTTAAACACTACAATTTGTAGACAGGAACAAGAGAAACACTACTCACTTTTCTGAGGAGCCATATGCTCTGGCATGCTTGCCGATACCATCATCAATACAGGAGGATAAAATAGCACCACAAAAACTACTTGCCTTGATGTACCAAGACTATACTGCTACTTCAGAGTAAGTTTTGGTACTGACTGTGCCAAACACAGAAGGTCAGAAGCATAAAAGTTAATTGTTTTAAAGCCTTTGTGACACTAACGCTTGCCATCATCCTTGTGCTTTCACGCACAGTCTATTAACATTCGGTGCCTCTGTGAATCCTTTCAGAAGGGTCTGGAGCTACCTTTTTCTATTAATAGGCTTACAATTACTAGATAGGCTCATGTATTTCCTGGAAAGATTTTTGTCTGCAAATCTAAAAAAGCCTACAAACCACCGTGCTAGCCAGAATGGGGAGCTGGCTAAGAAAGTCACACCCTTTCTGGGGATTAAGTAGACCTTATCTCCCCAAACAAACCAGCTCTTATCATCAGCTATGCCTGGTTATATACTTGCATAGTTACCTTCACCAAAAAGGTTGAGAAAGAGAAAAAACAGCAAACACAGGCACTTTGCATTTCTTGCACATTAGCTGTGTAGAACAACTACAATCTCGCCATCACCTCAGATGGCTGGTAATTAAGCTTTAGAGGTGGACAGACATTACTGCAGGTGGTGAGATGTTAAGGTTAATCCTCATCGTGTTTCAAGCTTATCAACACACAGAACAAGCCATGAACATCTTTATGTATGTTACCTGTATCTCAGAATAAGGGCTTCTTATTCTGGTTACTACAGTCCACCAGAATTAAAAAAAAAAAAAAAAAAAAAAAAAAATCAACTCTCTCTGGTTAGCTTCTGTTTTGCCTGAGTTTAACTTATTTCCCTTTAAACAAACTCTGAAGTCCAGAGCATTTCTCTGGTGCTCATGTTTCTCCCTACTAATCCAAACAAACTTTTGCTTACAGTTATGTTACAGATTATGTTAAAAACAGTCTTACTCCAAAGACTTTCTAAAAATATTTTCATTAAATAAAAGCAATTTTTTCCTTCCATAATGCATGTTACCACAGCAAAACAGGAAGGAGGACTGCAGTAACAACAGCAAACTCATTAGCTTCCATAACTATGTACCACCTATTTCAAAAGATTCATTGGACTTACAAAAAGGTAGACATTTCATAACATGCACGTGAAAAAGTTAAAATGTCTATCTTAATAATGTTGGTTTTTTTTCTACTTAAGCCCATTACAAATGCTAATGCTAATCTGCTCTTCTGCATGGCACAGGTCATACAATCTTCCCCAGCAGCTCTTGAACTGTGAGCTAGGGCAACATGCGACAGAGCACCTTTTAAACAATCATCCTCGCGATCGTGTTAAGCAGATACTCTGATAGCTGAAAGGTATCGCTATTGTGTGGTTCTCCCCCGCCCCCCTCTGCCTCCCTGTGTTTTTGGACACAACAGTAATACAGATGTACATACCACAGGTTCCCAGCCAAGCAACAACTTGGCTTTTCTGATGTCAGGTTTTCGTTTCTGAGGGTCATCCTGTGCTTCTGACAGAAACTGGATTTCACTCCCACTGCCTATTAAAAAAGAGGCCGTGCATTATCATCTGCAATTCACCACGCTTTGCATTTACATCCTTCATACCTATCGGAGCATCTGGTGTTTCTGCAGCTTTCTGCTTCATAATTCTACCGTAGAAATGTTTCCACAGACACAGCTGCACTGCATGCAACAGCTGAGTGAACCAGCTGTCCCACAGCAACACGGATTCACAAAGCATTTCGCAAAGATTTCAGCACAGATTCACAAAAAGGAAGTTACACTTGACCAGTCTAATAACCTTCTATGATGAAATCACTGCTTCAGTAGCCAAGGGCAGAGCAGTGGGTATCATCAACCTTGGCTTCAGTGAGGCTTTTGACATTGTCTCTCATGGATGAGCAGATAGTGAGGTGGATTGAAAACAGTCTGCGTGGCTGGGCTCAGAGGGTGGTGATCAGTGGTATGAAGTCCAGTTGGAGGCCAGTAACTACTGGGGTACCCCAGGGGTCAATACTGGGTCAGTACTGAGTTGCTGATACACCAGAGGGCTGTGCTGCCATCCAGAGGGACCTCAAGAAAGGAGGCAGGAGAAAAGGGCTGACAGGAACCTCATGAAGTTCAATGAGAAGTGCAAAGTCCTGCATCCAAGGAGGAACAACCCCAAGGCACCAGTACAGGCTGGGGGCCAAACAGCTGGAAAACACCTTGGCAGCAAAGGACTTGTGTGTCCTGCTGGACACCAAGTTGAATACGAGCCAGCAATGTGCCCTTGCCATAAAGGAGGTGGATAGCACCCTCGGCTGCAGTAGGAAGAGTGCTGCCAGGGGGTCGAAGGAGGTATCTTTCCCCTTTACTCAGCAGTGGTGAGATACACCTGCAGAGCTGGGTCCAGTTCTGGGGTCCCCAGTACAAGAGAGACATGGACATACTGAAGAGAGTCCAACAAAGGGCCACAGAGATGATGATGGGACTAGAAGATTTCTTCTATGAGGAGATGCTGAGAGAGCTGGGACTGTTCAGCCTGGAGAAGAGAACGCTCAGTGGGATTTGATCCATGTCTATAAATACCTGATGGGAAGAGTAAAGAAGATGGAGCCAGGCTCTTTTCAGTGGTGTCCAGTGACAGGACCTGAGGCAAAGGGCACACACTGAAACATAGGAGGTTTCCTCTGAACATCAGGAAACACTTCTTTTACTGTGAAAGTGACTCAGCACTGGCACAGGCTGCCTAGAGAGGCTGTGGAGATACTCAAAAGCTGCCTGGATATGGTCTTGGGCCACTGCTAGCTGTATATGGCCCTGCTTGAGCAGAAGGGTTGGACCCGATGACCTCTAGAAGTCCAACCTCAACCGTTCCGTGATTGTTAGTACTTTTGCACTGTAAAAGGACTTGGCTTCCTCTTTGCCCATACTCTTCAGTCTGATTTAAATAGCCAACTTGCCTTTCTCAATGACAATACACAGAAACAGGATATTTTCTCTAACCAAATCTAGCAGACAGTTTACATGCCATGTTACTGTGGGATTTTATGAATGTAGAACTAAACTGCCTCTCCGGGCAGACTGAAACAGATCAAGTTGTTTGTGAGAAACAAATGGAGGTTAACAATTATTCCATGTGCCTGACAGGTTTTTGGTGCTGCGATTTTCAATTTCCTTCCCTGATCCGTAGACTCACAGATGTTTTCCAGAGGAGACAGTCCTCTATTAGAAACTTCACATGATCAGCTTCTGTACTGTATATTTGAACTCTTCTTTTTCGTATCTCTCAGAAGCACTGCTGGAATCTACAGACTAAAAACCCTTGGCTAATAGCATCAGTATGTTTCATCTCATTAGGAAGCCACATTACAAGACTAAGCACAGCCACTCACTTCCATTCTTGAGAGCTCTGATTTGCTACAGGTATCAGAGCAAGAATGAAGAGAAAGCCACAGTGTTTTCTTCCCAGCCCCACAGAAGGGAGGTAGTGACAGCCCTTGCAAGAGTCACTGGTAGATCAGCGAAAAGCAGAGAAAAACTCACCACAGCATGAGGTTTTTAAAGGTAGTGGAAGGAGAACAGCCTGCTTAATTGTGAAGAACCATCCTGCTGAACTATCCATATTTCAGCTGTTATCCAAGACATTTTCCTTCATCTGTTTTAAATTTATGTATTGTCTTTGTGCCAAAACAAAGCTAAAAAAATGCCTAAACATTATACATACAATTGAGAGGATTTGGATTATCTTATTAATATTTAATTATATGACCAGGATACAATCAAACGCCTCTGATAAAGTTATTAGGAAATCTAAAGGCCAATTAAATTACCCATGTATTACACACACTAATGAAGTAATAATCATCTAATGACAATAAGTACTTCATAAGCTTTACTAAGAATTACTTATCATACTCACCAACAAGTTTTTTAATTAACTGGGCAAATTCTAGGATAGTGTGCTCTTCTGGGTTTCCCTAGAAATAGAAGGGATATTCAATACAATAGCAATTAAACACCAATTCTAACAGGGTCATGCTAAACTCTGAAAAAGCTATGCCTTATTCCTACTTCGATGAAAATATGTAACTTTGACAAGCTCCAGACTCATTAGAAAAGTTGCCCTCCATCATATTTGCCTTACTAATTCAATATACGTAGGGGAGTGTCAAAAAAATCAGTCTGTAAAGAACGGGTACATGCACCTCAATCACAGTAAAGGCATATGCCACTCAGCAGCCCACATAACCACATCATCAGTTTGAAATCTGCATTCAAGGACTTTGATGAATTGAGGACAGACAATATAATGAAGTATGCGACATTCTCAGTTCATCCAAAGTTAGGGAACCAAACTAATTTAGCTGCAAACATTTGCTTCCACATTTACTACAGCTTACGTATCAATATGTATAAGGGCTACTTGCTTTCCTATACAATATTCCTTTTCTTAACTTTTTTTTTAACCAACTTGCACACGAAGTCTTGATCAGCACTTCAGAACAAAATGCTGAAAGCTTCCTGTCAGCATTAGCTCACTTTCATCAGACTCAATTCCTTCCATCCCTTGCTTTCCTTGTCACAAAACTTCTTTACTACATCTTGTTTGACCTAAAGCTGAACATTTAGGTACATGTAGGTTTAAACACTGAATGTTCTGGAGAGAAAATTTGTGATGGGGTTTAAAAATATCAGCATTTGGATAGAAACACAGAAATGAATTCATGGCCACAGTAAAAATGGAAAATCTAGAGAACAACTGTCCTGCAGAGTTGAATATCTGATTTGGCAGAAGCTGGCATACACAGAAATGACCAGAAATGGCACAGAATCATAGAATGGTTAGTATCCCTTATATATTCTTATATCCACTGCTGAGAATAAGGTGACAACAAGACAGACAGAACAAAAATTTTATTACAAAAGTTAAGTTCTAAATAGCCATAAATCAATATTAGAAAATTACACAATCAAATAGTATCCCAGTTTCCTCTAATCAAGGCTAGTATGAAGTGACGTTTAATTATTTAGAGTTAAGTATTCCTTCAGTGCTTTTTTTTCATTAAAATCAGACTTCAATCACGTCCATGGTGTATTCTGCATGTCCTCCTCCCCCTCATATTTTGTTCGTTTTTTTTTTCTCATATTCTAATTACATAAATCTTTTTGCTAAAAGAAATTAAAAACTTTATAAAATTTATCCTGTCCTTGGAACTACAAGATCTCAACATCTAGGGGCTTAATCTTCTTATTTAGAAAGAAAATACATGAAAGAATACATGATCCATAACGGAAAGAGCTTTTTTGCTCCACTGATTTCTTCTACAAATCAGATTCAGTGACAAGGAGGAAAACAGAGGTGATGTTGGCCACTGCACAGTAAACACAGTAGAGTGGAGTCCTCATACTCACCAAGTTGACAGGACTGCTGACATTGCTGTTCATCAATGCCACCAACCCATTCACAAGATCACTATAAAAAGAGAAGAACAGATTGAGGCAATTTCCACTTCCCTATAAATAATATTCTTCTCTAAAAAGAGAACTGCCTCCTCAGAGCTCCATTAAAGCAGATTAGGCAGCTGAGGAATGGTGAGATCAGATTTACAGTGTATACTTCAATGGGTGTGTGTTTTCTTGGCAGTTTGTTTCGCAGTCCCTGTCGTAAGACATACTGGACTGGAGGTTAGTTTGAAAGGATGATTATCTTTGGGATACACTGGCTACAGTTCATCTGAGCATATGAAAGAATATTAAAAAAAAATCAAGTTACTAAAAACCAAAAAATACTTCCTCTTCCCCCCAGTACTCAAGCATATTTAGAGGTCCATTTCCAACACATTTCAAACAGAATAGAGTAAGTTTAACACTGGCACATGACACCAGTTGGCAGTTTGTTGTTTGAATTGTCTTTCTGCTTTCAGAAATTCTTAAACCAAGTTTGTTAAAAAACAGTATTTCGGTGTTACCTCCCCTGTGCAAAATAACCCAAAGTTATTCCGGATTATCAGCAACGAGCTTAGCAGCTTGCTCCTGGGCATACAAATCCAGATCCCTTCCATTATGACTTCTAATCAGGAAAGGAGTGGCTATTTTGAACTGACGGGGTTTCCATAACTTCTATCACTGCTGTTACTACTTTCAGCAGAGGGAAAGAACATTTCCAAGTGGAGAATGATTAAAACAACCCAGAAGCCTGGCACAGAAGTTCAACTAGCATGGCAGAACAAAAGATTCAGAGGAACAGATTTCACTTTTTTTGTAGTGCAAGCACATTCTGGCCTTGCTTACATTGCAAATATTAGCTACAGCAATACCCCCTCAACTGGTTCTTTCCCCCACAAGCATACACAGACTGACCACAGCACCCCCAAAGACACAAGGTGGCAGCACTGCATTAAAATGCAAGGACTGACAAAGTGCTCAGACTTAAAGGAGCATTAAAAACTTTCCTACCGGTTGCTTGCTGTCCCTTGAAGGGAAGAACACATCAATATCTTAATTCAAAGTTCTAAATCAACTAAGGTTTTGTTTCTTGGTATTTTTAAAAACTTCACTGTCTCCCTTCTGAAAGCAAAGCTGGGCTAAGAATGAACATAATTTCTTTGACTAAAATGCACATGAAATTGAAACTGGTTAAACTCAAAGAGACATCAAGTGAAGTAAACATCGGAAAGCACAAACAAGGCTTACCTGACATACTGGAAAGCTCTCGTCTGAGTTCCAGGTCCATAGACCTAAAATCAGATGAAAATTAGAAAAGTTACATAAATATAAAAGCCCTCTATAGCCCAATTATCTTTTCCTCACCATTCTAGGAAAAAAGTCCCAAGGAGAAACACCTGAGACACAAGCTCAATGTTGCAGGAATGGAAAAAGATGTGCCTGCAGAGCCTTTGGCAAAGAATCAGTTCTTTGAAGGTCTTTTTCCTCTTGGACATGTGTCCAGTAAGCATATCCTTAAGCATTTTCTTAACCAGAACTCTGGATGTAGGAAACATTCTCAGGGATGTAGGACTGAGTGATGCTTTGTCCTCTCCTAGAACACTGAAATAGGCTTCAGCATGCACTCAGCCAGAAAAGAGCGCCAAATATTTAAAGCAAACCTCAGAATACTAAGATGTGGTTATAATGAGCAATTTTAATTTTTCCATTAACAACAGACAACTTCAAAGAAACCACCAAATGTTAGTGGTTTCTCAAAAATTGTCAAGAAAAATAGCACTGTAAGCATTTAAAGGAATCAGAACAAAAAAAAAATTATCATATGACTCTCTAAATATTACTATCTTGGGAAACGGGAGGTAGAATAATTTCTAGTGACTAAAATTTTGGAGCAAGTTAGTTGTTTAAATTTAAACCAGATATTGAAACATATCTAAACAGTCCACAATGCTGTCAGATAACATTTAGTTTTTTCACAGTTCAATTGCGTGCAGTACTAAAATCCCTAGAACACGAATACTTAAAATTCTGAAAGTTATCAGTAGGCATATTTAAGTGTGGAAAACACCTAAATGGGGACACACACATCTTATCACCAGCCTGCTACAACAGAAAAGCTTTTTGGAAGGACAGAATAGAAAGCATGTTTGTTTTTCTAGGGGACAGGAAAGACAATACAATTGGTACACACAGAATCATAGAATAGTTTGGACTAAAAGGGACCTTTAAAGGTCATCTAGTCCAACCCCCCTGCAAGAAGCAGGGACATCTCCAACCAGATCAGGTTGCTCAGAGCCCCATCCAACCTGACCTTGAATGGTTCCAGGGATGGGGCATCCACCAGCTCTCTGGGCAACCCGTTCCAGTGTTCCACCACCCTCATTGTAAAAAATGTCTTTTTTGAATCTAGTCCAAATCTACTCTCTTTTAGTTTAAAACCACTACCCCTAGTCCTATTACTAGGGGCCCTACGTGCCATCATCCGTCTCTTGGTAAGTCTGCTGCCCTCTGAAGCAGATTCAGAACCAAAAGAGTTCACATTTCAACAGGCATTGGGCAAGATCAGGGGTTTAAGAGTTTATCCGACAACTATTTCTGAGAGGAATGCACCAGGAGAGCACACTGACAGCCTGACGGTCTCTCAAAGCAAACAGGAAGATGATTTTATGTATGCATAGAGCCTCCTGCTTGTCTTCTTTTAGCTTGTGGGATAAGTTTTACATAACTAAGTCATTTGTGCATGGCTTCTGCAAAGTCATCCCTGTGGCTACCTTTCCTATGTATAGGCAGTGGTTGGAAAATACAATGTAGTTT
This sequence comes from Tetrax tetrax, assembly GCA_009806455.1. Lineage (NCBI taxonomy): Eukaryota > Metazoa > Chordata > Aves > Otidiformes > Otididae > Tetrax > Tetrax tetrax. The sequence goes on from WHYT01017552.1 coordinate 244,432, forward strand.
CCTCCTCCCAACTGCTCTTAATAAACCCTTCCTTTACAACTACACAAAGCAACAATGGTCATGTTTGCATACGCTATACTTTCTTCAAATTAAAGAGATTGTTTTCTCCAGAGATTATTTACTCCATTTGAACAACTATTTTGAACCAAAAGACTGAAGACATTCAATTTCTAAAAAGGTCAACACTAGGTGTATCCAGTAATTTTCAATGTCATACAGTTACTCCCTACAGAACAGCGCTGTTGGGCAAAATGTTCTATTTTATCATCTATTACATTCTTGATAAAGTTTAGACAGCATGGCACTTACGGAAGAGAAAAAAAAAAGCCTTCAATATTCCCTCCCTCTGAACAGCACTGACTCAAGAATTCTCTTATTGATGCTCTGAAATATCCCATGTATTGCATATTTTGTAACAAGATAATTGCTTCATATTTAGTAAGGCTCCACAAAACTTCCAGTTAGCATCCTCATTCTGTTATCTTAATCAAAGATCAGGACTATTTTCAATAAAACTTGAGAAATTATTATGGAGGAAAAAAAAAAAAATGTTTGAAAGGCCAAATACAGCAACAGCTCATTACATGCACTAGGAGAATAAACTTGAAAAACTGAAGTACCTTCTGATCATCTATAGGCTAGACAGGCTTTCTAAAGAGCATTTAGAGGCTCAGACTTTATGCCCCAGGATGCCATCCTGGGAACACACAATACTAACAAACCAATATATGCTTACATTCACATTTTGATATAAGCAAGTCCTACAGGGATCAGAAGACTCAAACCAAGAAGCTCCATCTTCCTGACTCCTTCTGTTTGCTCACTGTCTTGCAACAAACAGAACCAGCCTCAACCTGCAGCTTTGGGGAGATGCCCGGATAAGAAAATAAAACTCTTTGTGAAGGAATGTGAATGCTTTTTTTTTATGTTTTGAAAGGAAAAAAAGGACTGAACCCATGTGGTTTTGCAATTAGCCTGTTCAGTGCTGAAGGGACTTCTATCAGTCAAGGCTAGGCAAGCTGGGCTTACTGGTTTTGTCAACTAATCCAGACTAAGCTCTGACATCTGCAGTCTTAATGTAGACTTAAATGACAGTACAAATGATACGTCCCAGTAAACACTGGCCATTAAGTCAGTCGGCATCACACAACTGCTCCCACACTCTGATGACTGACAGTGCTTTGTACAAAAGAGTAAATCTCTGGGGAAAAAGCAAATCTTTAAGAGATGCAGTGAACACAGCATTCAAATTACTACAGGATTGTTACTCTGAAATAATCATAGGCCTAAACCAGAAATTTAGCAATAGTTAGAAACAACAGAGTAGCCAAGATGCATCACTGATGATGCTGAAAAATAATAACAGATCACCTAAGTTAACAACAATCACTGATAAACAGCAAGCAAGCAAATGCTAACCTCCAGAGAAGATCAATCTTTTAAAAATTGTCAGAGTACTTAAGTCAGGTGATATGCATTGCTTTGCAGACTATACACAATTTGAAGTTTAAAAAAAAAAATTATGAAGAGTTCTAGATTTCACCCAGTTAGCATGGTAGTGTCTACTACCCAAGTTTTGCAGGGAGTAGCCACATATTTGGCATATTATTTTAAAAAGATTAAAGGTAGGGGAGATCTACCACAGGACACCAAGCTTCATCTCGTCTGGGCATGACTTATTTCCTGGTCTAGACTCTGCCCAGTTGCAGATTTTGCTCTACAAGAATCCTGGTAGTAGGAGTTGCCACAAAACTTTCATCCTTTTCCTCCTTGGATTATCTGCTCCTTCCTAGAGGAATTCCTGGCTGAACTTTGGATTTTACAGTTTCCAATGGAAGGACTGCTATCTCAATCTCAAGATAGCTACCCCATGAAGATACTTAGCAGTATTTTTAGTTATTTAGCAGAAGCCTTTGAGTGATTTCCTGACACTTCAGTCTTTTAATCTAGGCAACATTATCAAATATTTATAGGAAATTTGTATGTCACATTTCAGGATGTCTCCTAATTTATTTTACGTATACTCATTATTTTATAACAGTAAACTAAACAGGATCAGGGCACAGGTCAGGCACTGTCTGTATTGCTAAATTACCAGCAACATCTTTGGCAGAGTATTGGCCTGTGCCAGTTCTTGCTCTCCCAGACAATGCTGTGACATTGCTTAAGCATTATCAAGAGCCAAGCACCACTCACAGCAAACAAACTGGATGTGACAACTTGTTTCAGCAGGAAAATTTAGTTGTATAGATGTGGGCCATGACACACCAGTTTGTCAATGGCAACAAAAAACAGTTCTGGCCTACTTTATTTACTAACACACAATGTAACCTGAAGGCCTTTAATGTTATATTATACAGGGAAAATTTAGGCTGATCTCCAAGCTTGCAAAAAGACATTCCAAAGACTTCCAAAAAGGCTTCAGAGAAAGGTGCTCGAGAGGAAGAAGTACCAAAACATGATTCTGTAAGCCTTGTCGTGCCATGTTCCCATTAAAGAGTTATGACAGACAGAGATTCAAGTTCAGGATGACTACAACACTTTCTCAGATCGCAACTAGTAGCCTTGATTCTCTCTGGTAGCAGAACACCAATACCATCAACAGAGCACATCTTTGCAAATATAATTCTATACACTTGAGCTTGATATATTGAAAGATTCGATTTTCAGAAGAGGGGAAACCTCAGCATTTTCTAAAATCTAGCCTCTTCCGTAACACACGAGGACAGGATATAAAGACGAATGACTCTTCACGTCACTGAGAGGTCATTACTTACTGTTAGCGGTTCTCCCTGGAGAGCTTGTAGGATAAAATTACTGACAACTCTACCATCGTTCATATGCATTCGAGGACCAAAGGTATTGAATATTCTGGCAACCCTCACTTCAACTCCTTCCTGTAGGCAAAGAAAAAATAATTGTTACTACCTTAACAAGAGTGTCTTTCTTCCTAAAACTCCAAATTAACTCTCACCTGCCCAAAAGCTTTCTTAAGAATCCCTCTTATAGCTTTAGCAAGCATTGTTTTCTCACCATGAAACACCTGCAACCTCTCATCAATGCTACTGGAAACTGTAGTGCATATAGCAAGGTAATTTATACAAGCTCTCAGTATTTGCAAAGCAAATTCTAAATCTGTGCTAGAACAGCTGATGATTTCAGCACAAATGTTTTCTTCAAACAAGAACTTTAAGATTTTTCAGTAGCACCCTTCCAACAACGACTTACTTCACCTGGAACTTATCTACATTTTTGGCACAGAAGTGAAGTCGCACTATCACCAGATATAATACCAAGGTAGCATTTCCAAAGATTAGAAAAGTTGAACACTTCAGATAAGTATCTTTACCAATGCTATAAAGTAAGTGGCTTTGTAACCACAGTCACAATGTTTCTTAGCTCCCTGTTACTTATTAGGCTGTGTAAATGCATGCATTACAATCCAGATGTCTTCAATGACTTAGTTTTTTCCAAGAAACATTTCTATCATTCCCAGAAGTCCTTTCTGCAGGATATTTTGCAAATCTTCACAGCAAAATGAAACAAATATGTGAAACTGGAAACTCTTTGGATAAAACTTTTTAACACTGGGAGACTGCAGACCGAAGCAATCTCTCCCTAGGTATTTTCTGTTTATTAACATTTACTCATTTGGACAAGTCACAGCTCATGATAAAGCCTACAAGAAGGATGCTTGGCCTTTGTAAGCTGAAGCATGCACTTGGCTCCAGAGCAGCATGGTAAACAGACAGATACTACCACGTGAGAGTGAGAGCCACAAGGCACAGAGGAAGATATCAACCTCAGCCCAGGCCTATGCATCCTTCTCACACTCCTGGTCCTCCCCCCTTCCAGAAAAAGTCATCCTTGTATCTGTCACAGGAAACATTTTTCATCTGAAGCAACCTTTGTGCTATTGATGCAACTGAAGCAACCGAAGTCACAAGCACAATGTTCTCAAGTTGTAAACACCAAGTTATTCCTTCAGAGGATACACAGAACATCTTGTATTTTCAGTGCCTTTTACTAATGCTTAGACCAATGCCTGCCATTTTCTTGGAAGACTACAGTGTCTGTGGAAGAAGTGTATTGTTGGTGCATCTGTAGCTGAAGGCTGCAGCTCACACTCCTGAGCTGCAGCTCAGGAGAGATCTGGAAACACATTTCTTGGAAATAAATGTAGCTACCTGTACAAGAGAAGTTTGCAAGAAAACCTGATCTTCTCTCTTGGGTCTCCAATGATTCGTAAACAAATGAATCCTCAAATAAGTTTTGTGAAAGCAATAGCATTAGCTTTTTAAGGATGAGACAGAGAAAAGGCACATTTAACATTGATGTTGAGAAATTGGAAACACCAAGTAGTATAGGTAAAGCCCAACACTTGCTAGGATGGAAAAGGCCAAATAACATCCAGTTCTGTTTAACTGCAGGTAAGGTTTCAGTCACCATAATCAAATGTTGTTTATATTTGCTGTAAGCTAACAGTAATGAGGGAGATAACTATTTACCATAGGAAAAGCTACAGTCTTGAGTCTTTGTCACATAACAAGCTTGCAACCACAGCAGAGCCAAAAAAAAAAAATAACCTCACAGCGTCCATTTGGCCCTGCTGAGATCCTGGAAAGAGAAGTCCCTTCCCACGCAAAACGCATCATTTGGGAACACATTCTTTATTTCCTGTTAGCTAAACAAGCACGGCAGTGTAACATGTCAAACATACACTTCCAGTAGCCTATTACAGAGCCATTCCCAATGCCTGCACTGTATCTGGAAAAATATACTCTGACGGAGTTTCTCGTTCTGTTTTGCCCAGCGCTCTATCTTAAAAAGGACACTGACTCCTTTGGGGAAGGATTGTATTTCATGTAGGCCTTTCAGATCTTGCCATTAATTACAAGTACAGAAAATGAGGCACTTGGAAGCTAGTACTCAAGATAAAAATAACTCATTAAACAATGCTGACCAAAAAGCCTCTCTTGTACTGAAAAAGCTACAGCAGCCGCCTTGTTTTCCAGTACTGGCTGGAAACTAGCAAGGGATCTAGAAAAGAAAAACAACACATTCTCTATAGGAACTTACCCACAACCACAGTGAATACAGTATTTCTTCTCCCTTCTATTCATTCCCCTCCCCCCACTGCAATGTTGTCCTTTTAAAATGAGTAGCTTTTTATTTATAGTGTCATCTAGCAAAGCTTTCCTCTGCAGCCTACTGCTTTGAAAATCTATTTTCTATGTAGCTGAATTTTCATTTGTGCCTGTAAAACTGGGACCTATCTTCTTAACAGGAACTCTTCCACAGACAAAAAGATATTGGAGCCAGTAACTTAAAAATTGTCCTAAGTTTCCTTTTGTCATTTCATTAACATCTCCTT
>WHYT01017552.1:250883-277062 GCA_009806455.1 Tetrax tetrax
TCTTCACAGCAAAATGAAACAAATATGTGAAACTGGAAACTCTTTGGATAAAACTTTTTAACACTGGGAGACTGCAGACCGAAGCAATCTCTCCCTAGGTATTTTCTGTTTATTAACATTTACTCAATTTGGACAAGTCACAGCTCATGATAAAGCCTACAAGAAGGATGCTTGGCCTTTGTAAGCTGAAGCATGCACTTGGCTCCAGAGCAGCATGGTAAACAGACAGATATTACCACGTGAGAGTGAGAGCCACAAGGCACAGAGGAAGATGTCAACTTCAGCCCAGGCCTATGCATCCTTCTCACACTCCTGGTCCTCCCCCCTTCCAGAAAAAGTCATCCTTGTATCTGTCACAGGAAACACTTTTCATCTGAAGCCACCTTTGTGCTATTGATGCAACTGAAGCAACTGAAGTCGCAAGCACAATGTTCTCAAGTTGTAAACACCAAGTTATTCCTTCAGAGGATACACAGAACATCTTGTATTTTCAGTGCCTTTTACTAATGCTTAGACCAATGCCTGCCATTTTCTTGGAAGACTACAGTGTCTGTGGAAGAAGTGTATTGTTGGTGCATCTGTAGCTGAAGGCTGCAGCTCAGGAGAGATCTGGAAACACATTTCTTGGGAATAAATGTAGCTACCTGTACAAGAGAAGCTTGCAAGAAAACCTGATCTTCTCTCTTGGGTCTCCAATGATTCGTAAACAAATGAATCCTCAAGTAAGTTTTGTGAAAGCAATAGCATTAGCTTTTTACAGATGAGACAGAGAAAAGGCACATTTAACATTGATGTTGAGAAACTGGAAACACCAAGTAGTATAGGTAAAGCCCAACACTTGCTAGTATGGAAAAGGCCAAATAACATCCAGTTCTGTTTAACTGCAGGTAAGGTTTCAGTCACCATAATCAAATGTTGTTTATATTTGCTGCAAGCTAACAGTAATGAGGGAGATAACTATTTACCATAGGAAAAGCTACAGTCTTGAGTCTTTGTCACATAACAAGCTTCCAAGCACAACAGAGCCAAAAAAGAAAAAATAACCTCACAGCGTCCATTTGGCCCTGCTGAGATCCTGGAAAGAGAAGTCCCTTCCCAGGCAAAACGCATCAGTTGGGAACACATTCTTTATTTCCTGTTAGCTAAACAAGCACGGCAGTGTAACATGTCAAACATACACTTCCAGTAGCCTATTACAGAGCCATTCCCAATGCCTGCACTGTATCTGGAAAAATATACTCTGACGGAGTTTCTCGTTCTGTTTTGCCCAGCGCTCTATCTTAAAAAGGACACTGACTCCTTTGGGGAAGGATTGTATTTCATGTAGGCCTTTCAGATCTTGCCATTAATTACAAGTACAGAAAATGAGGCACTTGGAAGCTAGTACTCAAGATAAAAATAACTCATTAAACAATGCTGACCAAAAAGCCTCTCTTGTACTGAAAAAGCTACAGCAGCCGCCTTGTTTTCCAGTACTGGCTGGAAACTAGCAAGGGATCTAGAAAAGAAAAACAACACATTCTCTATAGGAACTTACCCACAACCACAGTGAATACAGTATTTCTTCTCCCTTCTATTCATTCCCCTCCCCCCACTGCAATGTTGTCCTTTTAAAATGAGTAGCTTTTTATTTATAGTGTCATCTAGCAAAGCTTTCCTCTGCAGCCTACTGCTTTGAAAATCTATTTTCTATGTAGCTGAATTTTCATTTGTGCCTGTAAAACTGGGACCTATCTTCTTAACAGGAACTCTTCCACAGACAAAAAGATATTGGAGCCAGTAACTTAAAAATTGTCCTAAGTTTCCTTTTGTCATTTCATTAACATCTCCTTCGAAGCGGTCCTTTTTGCATGTTCAGTAACTCTCTACTCCTTTTTGTATTAACTGCCTACAAATACTTAACGGTACACTCTTACCTCTGCCCTGTTACTCTGAGTATCAACAACAATTACTACCCCAGATTTGTGGCAGTAAGTCACGTACAGTATTTTATTATATCCTAGAGAAAGCAGAAGAACTTATTTGGCCTACATTTATACTGCTAAACAAGAAAGAGCTTGAAAGTAATCCCCGATGCTGAGATCAAATGTGATCAACTGGCTTCCGTTCTCACAGTTTAAGACTCTGCCTTCCTATAGCAGATGAATAAGAGAGAAAGTTCCTTCAGCAATGCAAAAAAAAAAGAGCCTGGGAGCAAGCTAATAAAATGCAGCATTGTGGGCTATCAAAACACTCCAGCTCACTCTATTATTTACCAGCATGGACATGTTTACAGAGACCATGCCTGCAAAGATGGCAAGGGAAAGCGGAAAACATACAAGAAACATTGTTAAGGCTTACAGAGATATCTCCTCTGAATTCCTACTCAGACTATGCTATAGCTGTCAGTCAAAAAGCAGCATTAGCTGCCTGGTCTGCCCTGCAAAACAAACTTGTCCATGATCTTCTGCATGAGTCTTGGCTGCTTAGTTCTAGAGATCCCTGGTCCAGAGAGTATCAAGGTATCAAGGATGCTATGATAACATCTTAATTTAAAAAGGCATATTTCAGTTTTATAAGTCTTTTAAGAAAAGATTGTCTCCCTGTGTTGACTGTCTCAGAAAATAGATCAATACAGAATACAACTCAAATGTCAAGAGATTATTTTAAATGAAATAAATTGAACATATGCTGTAGTTGTAATTCAGAAGGATATCAGGCAAGTTTGTCCTACTAATTAACAGTGCTTCCTTCTTTGTAAAGTCTGTGAATCTGTCGGAACAGCAAGCATAAATTAGACCTTCCTGCATACAAAATCAGGAAAGGGAAAGCTGTAATTATCTGCTCTCCAGCAAACAACGGGATTCCCCAGAAACAAAAAATCTCCTGGGGAAAGCCCAGACAGTTGCGTGGATATCACTGTGACCTGATAAAAGTCTCTATCAATGTTTCAGCTAAAATTACTGAGATTGTTGCCTGCATCCCTTGCTTTATTAGTCACTTTCTTACCGATTCATATTCTCTTCCATGTGTTTCAGAGATCATTAATTAACTCTCAAAATTGTTCCGCAAACCCTGACTTGTAATCACAGCAGAATTACTAGCACAGTGTTCACCAGGATCCATCTGTGACGTACTGAAGCTACAATACTCTATACTAAGGCTTGGTCCATATATATATGTACTGCCCAGTGTATAAGCAAAATGAGATTAATTCCTAGTTACTAACAGCTTTTTAAAACAGTTTTGCAACAAAAATAGTGATGCTGAGATCTGAATTTCATGAACAGTGAATCTCCTAGAAGGACAATCACAATCATCTGATGCATCTACTTAATGCATAATGTAAGTCCCTGAACACAACCAAGGCACACACACCTTCAATACTCCAATCTTACATTTGATATATTATCATGCTTACAGTTCAACACTTCCCAGACTAGAGAAGCTACAACATCTTTTTGAAGTCTTTTCATACCATTATTTACACCTCCCTGCTAAAAGTATGTCCTGTACCTAGCATTTGCCTCAACTTGCATACCCCCTGTACGTACTGTACATGACCAGTGCAAACAGCCAGAGGCACGTTCCGCCAGCACTTTGGCAGGAGACGTTGCCATTGGAAAGGGATGTGTACCCCCTTAAGTGCATCTATGCCTGTATCACTAGGATATCTCCTTCAGACAGGGATTTTAACTTCAGTATTTTACTGTACAACATGGCTCCTGAACATGAGGTGGCAGATAACATAACCAGTACAATAATATCCAGTGAATGAGAACTGCATCACAGCTTCCAGTAAGGTTCCAATAAGTGTCAGGAACACATGCAAGCCAACAGCAATATATACTTGAAACAATTTAATTTTAGTCATCTGCATAACAGAGAGTTCTGCAGTTATGCTCATGAATTAGTGTAACAATGACAGTTACAGGTGAAAGAAAATGCCTTACCACTGCTTTTGCCTTCTGTGACTTGGGCGGCGTGGCTAGAGCCCTTACTGGTGAAGACTGAGGCAAAAAAGTTGTTGAGCAAACGACTTTGAGTAAATGATTTGCTACAATTGAAGCCTGCAGAGTCACACAGTTGATAGGAACAAAAAGGATGAAGAAAGTGGAAGGAGATTAAAAATTTTCCTGCAGCATTCCATGGGGACCTGAAGTGTTGCTTCAGTTCTGGAGAATTTCCTTACAGATCAATGGTATAAGAGAGGATATTAAATGTAGTTCACAAAAGACCTTTAATATGCTAAGCATTTAAAATTTGTATTTGTATTTATGACACGCCTATGCAAACGTACCAGATTCCTGCTATGTCAGATTCTGACTAGTATTTAAATTAAGCCAGAGTTGGAGTGTACATGAATATCTGAATTTCCAGGTAGCTCCATAATTCCAACCACAATTTTTAAAAAAGTTAAATGCACACTGAATGGCAGCTCCTGAACAAAGCACAAGATTCACATTGCAGTGCTGAAACTCCCCTCCCACCTCTTTCCCTCCCCCGCATCCGTATGTTTTCTCTGCCTATACACGTCCAAGAAGATATTACTTGCATTCGGAAAACGCTGTTCAATTTGGAAAATGGTGGTATTACCTTATCTAGTAAAGGTAATCTAGTAAATCTTAACTAGTGAAACAGAAGTGTTGTGGATGAGGAAAATTACTAGCTGTGTAATCGTATCACATCTATGGGAAGTCACAGACCTGTATATTAAGATTATGCAAAAAAGGACTTTGGAAGGACAGGGAAGGATAAGAGAACAGTAACAAAGACAAGAGTACAGAATGGAGAAAGCAAACAGATCGACAAGTTGTTATTGTAAGAGAGTTTCAAAACTCTCTTGCATCTTGTTAAGGCACTTGACTGAACTGAAAAAGGCTTTCCAGGAGTAAGGGCTAGCAAGCACTGAAAAAGAGATGAAGAGAAGGGAATTCTAAAGAAGTCTGAATCAGAGGATGCAGCCCAGTTCCCAGATGAATAGGGCAAGGAACTAAAGCTTCCTGTGGTTTGAGAAAAGTTCCAGAAGCAGGTACGTGCACTCACACTAAGCAGCATGGCTCACCTCCATTCCCACATGAATTTATGGAGGGAGAGCTGCCTCTAGAAGCCTACAGCAAATACGCTCTTAAACCATACATTCAGGTGCCTCACATGGGATGAGATGAACTTGAGTAAGTGCTTTGAATTTGTGAGCCCAGCATTTCTCCAGCAAATATTCACTCCCTGCCTCTCCTTTCAAGCAGATGCTTATGTCTTATTGAATGCTACTACTGCCCTCAGACTCTTTGATAAAGAGGTACTGCTGGGCTTCTTTATAGACAGCAGTTGCAAAGAGGAGATAAAGTCAACAAACGCTTAATTCATAGGGTCAAAATAAGTGAACAAAACAACACTGCCAGCAGAAAAGACTGCACTAAAAAGGTTTTGATCAGGACAGGCTGCTGAAGAACTCTGACAACTGTGAATAAAGAGTCATTTGACTAGATTCAAGAACTGTTCTGATTCAAACAGCCTATCTGGAAGTATACTGCAGAATTTAATTTTCATTTTACACTTTTTGGAACCATGATTAGTTATTTAAGGTTCCCAACAATGTGCATGATGGAAATCTTTGGAAGAAATGACAAAAAAAATGCAGAAATAAGTTTGTTTGTTTCTTCTTTTAATTGAAGCTGAGAAGATTCTGTAACTATTTTAACCTGAAACCCTGCAAATCCAATTGTTTAGGGCTATGTTACACCTGCCTGAAAACCTTCTTAAAAGCACAATACTTATTTCCATAGCAGAACTCAGACCTTTCCACTAGTAAAAAGATGTTTCCTCCACTAATAACAGCTTATCATTTAAACTCTGGAAAAAACTCAGCTCAACAGTATTTTAAAATATACCTGAATGTGGGTATATTTTACGGGCAGACTTCACTAGCCCGTAATAAAGTACAAGAAATATCTCACAGAACTGCCGCTAGGACAGAGAGCTCACTTCCATCAAGTGTAAGTTTTCACTTAATGTAGGTGTGCACTGCAATTCCGCCTGCCAAACCTTTACTATCCTTTGTAAATCCTGCATTAAATTTAAGGGATAGTATCGTGACTCATCCTGTGGCTTTAAGATACAGCCCATGATTTTCAAAATAACCTACAGTATTGGCTTCTAAAAGAATACTGCAGTGTGTACCACAAACTTGCAGAGAATACAATAGCCCACAGCACAAGAATTTCTCATTAAAAATACAATATTAAACTATGAATGGATTTCCAGACCCAGAAGGAATATTTTGCTACAGTGAAGTACAAATGACAGCATCCTGAACAACAGCAGTACCACCACATTGGACGACCTTAAATGATTTAAAAGAGAACAAAGGAGAAACAAACCTCTGCCTTCCTTGTCTGGCAGAAGAGATAAGAGAATATTACTACAAATTCTGCACTAAAATACCATCCCTAAAGTCTTATCACTGAAGTTTAATTCTGTTTTCAAATTTTTTAAAAGCACTTAGTACTTTATCATTTAAAGGTTTAAAAATCCACAGAATAGACTACATTTTATACCTTTGTATATTAAGACTGCAAACACCAAGAAGTAGTGATATAATTTTGTTTAGTGTGCCACATTTTCTAATTGAACAGTCTCTCAGAGACTAGAAGAACAGTAATTAAATAAGATTCATGCATAGGTACTGTTGATGCTGGGTTAGTTAATGATGAGTTTCTACTTGTTGATTATAAAACCCACAGAAACTGGCATGTATCATTTCACAAACATATTTTAAACTGCATTTTCCTCCTCATGTTATTGTTTTTGTCTGAAAAAGTGCATTACATAACTGAATATTCACATCTCTTATTAAGGGCTGTATTTATATCTTCATAATTCAAAGACATTTCTAAAGTGATTTAAAATACATTGCTCCCATATGGGTATCCATTAAAGGACTTCCTTATTTTTACCTGTACATTTTGATTTCAATTATGCTCATTAAACATCCCACATTTATCAGTAACAGCTCTATTCAGCAAAGCGCTTCTCAGCACAGGACCAACTTAAAACAACTCTGTTATGTGGCTCCCAAATTAGTAAGGTCACCTCATTTTAATCTGTCTAACAACTATTTGTGATACCGAGAGACATAATATGCTTATCAAGAAGACTGAAGTACATTTTTTTGAAGAACATCAAGAAAATTCTTCTCATCTGAAAAAACCCAATCGATGGAAGCAATAAAACTTTTGCATTAAAAACAGATTTTACAGCTACAGTATGAATGCTCCTACTCAATACATTCTCTTTTGTCATCCTACCCCCAAATATGCATAATCCAGTTCCGCCACACGTTTGGCCTTCATAATTACAGAAAATCCATTGAATCTGATACAAGTTTAATACCTGCTTCATGTATGCATAGCACATGGTCTCTGCAACTCGCTTTCCTTCATCATAGCAGGCTCTTGGACCTATTGGATTCACATGACCCCAGTAATCCTCATTCTGAGGGTGAACTTCAGGGTCTAGAGAAAAAAAAAAAACACCTTAAATAACCTTCTATCAAAGAGGTGACTACATACATAATGTATCTTTCAGTAGACCACTGGTGTCATACAGTTTAACAGCTTCTCTCTGAACAATGCAGTCAAAAAATATTAAATTTCAACACCATTCCTTAAACATGTGTTTACTAGAACCACGAAAATGACATTTAATGGAAGATATAAGACTCCAGCAAGTAACTGAGTACAAGCAAACAATAGCCAACAACTGCTTTCCCATAAAAGAATGTGCAAACTGAGGGTTAAATTAAACTCTTCTCTGCAAAGACAGACTACCTCAAAGATTCTTATCTAAAGTAATTCAGAGAAAATATTATAGGTTATGTAGGCAGCACTTTTTATTGTATTTGGAAAAAAAGAGAGTAAAGAACCTTCACATTTTATTAAATAAGAAACAAGGAAAGAAAAATTGACAAAATGGAGAGGTACTGCATTTCTTAAAGAAAGAGTAGAGTGATGCACCAGTTTCTTCTGTTTTATTCTAAGCTTTTCGACTAGCTGTCACTGGGCACAGACAGCAAGGTTAGACAACCCTTTGGTTTGCTCCAGTACAGACAAAAAAAACAACCAGCCAAAAATCTCCTAGGAAGCTCTGTGCATGTGCACTCTATATGCCTGAAACAATACAATCACTCTGGTACACTTCCCCAGTTCACTATCTGTGTTGCCCTATCTTTCTTACTGGGTTTGAAGTTCACGTAAGTTGCTACTAAACTTTCAAGTGTCACAGGCTAATTTTTGAAACAGCTTTGATGGTCGGTTCCGATTAACCCTTCCAGTTTTCATGCTGCCCACAGACATAATTACACATGAATTCTTGCCATATGAGAGCCACAGAGCAATGGTAAATGCAGAGAGGTTTTACATTATTATAAAAGCCTGTAGCATTCTTAACAGGGCCCCAGAAGGTGATCAGGAAGGCTACTTCAGTTTCCATCTCCTTTCTAGCAGAGGTAGCTCTATGAAGCACTTGGAAACTCTCTGTACAACACTGCTTTGAGAACTCCTGTGGAAACAGCTAACATATTTTCTGTCCTTCATTTTTTCAGCAAAATGACTTCTGTCTGTTTAGTCAGAGTATGATTTGAACAGATTCTCTCCACTGGCTTTACTGACACAACAAAGCCTGATCATGGGAGTTTCAAGTTTTCCACTTCAGCAGGCAGATTGCAGCAGAGCAATCTTGGGTTTTTTTTGCCTGTTGGTCCTCTGTTCCAGAAGAGAGCTTGTTCAATTACAGCAGAGTTCTTGGGGCTACCATTTTCCTCTGTGGAGTCTGACCGTGGATAATCAAAGGCAAGGGATACTCAAGCTGCCTATTTGCTTGGCTGGTCATCTTAGTGGATTTTTTGCTTTGGTATTTGCTTTGAATCATCTTGACTGAAGTCGTTCCACCAAAAGTGTACTCCTTGAGGTATGTCCTTCAGCCTTTCTCACTTTTTCCTCACAAAGCTTTGTATCTTGTTATAGAGATGAGTATTTTTCGTTTGCTTGTTTGTTTTTTAAAGCCTAGACTCTCAGAACTACTAATGTTGAGCAGGTGACTGTGCCTGCACATCTCCATTAACCTTGGAACACTGCTATTATCAATTAGGCAAGAGTTGACAGCAGTAGGAAGTTTCTCTAGTAGGCACACGGTCTGTCACGCACCCCAGGGAAGTACTAAAGATTCTCCTTTTATCCAGTTAGCAGTTCTATCAGTCGTTCTCTTGCTACTTCACTTCTCAGTAACAGCAAAAGGAAGGAGGAGGGATGTGGCACCACTGCTCAATGTTACGTTTCAAGAGACACTGCAATGGCACGCATGCACAATCACCATCTCCGCAGCTTGGAGATTATATCCTTGTCTCTTGCACTGCCCGCACACACTAGGGCGATGGCTACATTGTAACAGCACTATTCATAAGTACATTGGGAAGAGAGAAGTAGATTTGCTGTTGAAATTAACTTTCTTCACGGGTTTTCATTACGGCATCTGGATTTTAATCAGAGTTCAACACTCAAAATACCCCTACAATCCCTTTTGAAAAAAGCCATGAACTGAAACATAGGGAAGTTACAGAAAAAGTCTGAGCCTCTTTCCACCATTGTGCCTAGAGATTTAAAGTAAGTACTAATGCCCACATTTTGAGCTGTGAGAAGTACATCCGATAAAGAAATGAAGCTAAGACAGTGATGAAAATCTATCACTCAACTGACAAAAGGTTTGGAAATATCCTTTTACACAGTCACATTTCAAGAGCTTTAAACACTGTTTTAGCCTTCTTACCTCCATATACCTCTGATGTAGAGGCTAGCAGCAGCCGTGCTCCAACACGTTTGGCTAACCCTAAATTTTGGGCAACGGGGAAAGGAGAACATAATTAGATCAAAGCCAAAAATCTTTCAGTCATGTTAACTGCTTTAGTGTGATCTCATTTTACATGTTTTTAAAGATAATTCAATTTCTCTCACTAGATAAATCTAGCTGTAAATTACACCCATAGCTCCCACTCCCAAGCTACAAGACTTGAGAAACAGCAGAGCAGCACCCACACATGATGTGTTTGCTTCTGGCACTAAAAATTACACTGAAGCAAGATCCAAGAACCTAATATATTACAACCTAAACAAAAGCCAAAGAAGCATAAACCAGTCCAGTTATGAAATCAAGATCCAGAAACAACACAATGTATCATGATTACCAAAACTTAAAGATAAGCTACATAAAGAAACTGATACAGAATAACATGCCATAGGACAAAATCAATCATTTTCCCTTTATTATGACCCTTTAGACAGCCTGGATGATCCTACCCATCACTTCAGATTATTCTGCATCTCATTTCAATAACCTTCTTGCCTTCAAGTTGGCATGGCCAGTCAAAGAAGTACAACTCTCTATTACCTCAATAGCTCCTAAATCACTTAATCCTCTGAACTGTACTCACTAGAGTATCACTCACATGAGAAACTCAGCTGAGTTAATGCCCAGTGGGGTTTTTTTGCCTCATAATAACTCTTAGGATCACTGATATCCAGTTCAAGCTGCAGCATAAGTCAAATGGATCAAAGATGGGAGGAAAAAGTAGTGAAGGCTTGAGGTCTTCTTTTCATAGGCCCATTCACAGAAGACAAAGCTGAAAATGTTGTCTAGCATGAAGCTAGACATTAAATGTTCTTGCAGAATTTGCTAGCCAAGGCATACACAAGAGTGTGCAGTACTGTTGGTGTTTGAGGTTACAAAGCCAATGCAGTTCCACCTAGTTCAAGGTTTGCTGTGGTGGAAAGCACAAATTCATGGCAAATATGGGAATGTTCCACAGTCACTAAGGTGAGAAGTGCAGTCATGGACACAGCTTTGCTATAAAAATTCCATGCTCTTAATTGTATCTATGACTTCTATAATAACTGCACAGTTATTACTCCACAGCCAAGTTACAGGCTTAAAGTTCTTGTGCTTTCATAGCTGAGCTTGCATGTTGTGAGAGTTCATCTGCAGATATACTTAAAGGAAAAGTAAAAAAATCTCCAAAGAGGGAAAAAAAAAATCCTTATTTTTCTTAAGAATCAACTTTTAAAAATGTTTAACTCATCTGCTCCATCCTCCCCTCCCTCCAATGATTTTGTCCAGGTTATTTTACATCTAATAAAATAAAGTAAGAAAAAAGATTTCCACTTACCCAGCATGTTTAATGTCCCAATAGTGTTGGTCTTTAATGTTTTTATAGGATTATACATGTAATTTGGAGGAGAAGCAGGAGACGCTAGATGATAGATCTGGTCCACTACAGAAAACCAGAGGGAAGGAAAGAAAGCACTGTTATTTCCCCATGTAACATATTAAATGAGAAAGCATTACAGTCGAGAAACAAATACTTCTTTCTGCATTTCCTAGCATTGGAACTCAGCACTTCCTATACGGCTACCTAGAGATATGTATGCAAACTTGTCGTAACCCAAAGAAAGATTTAATTTTTAGTATAACAAAAGCTAGAGTATAACATCAACACTGTTGACACAAACACAGAAGTCTGTGGGAGTGTTAACACTTTCCACTTACAATTAGTTATGAGTACTTCAGACATGTTTAGAAGCTGCAAAAATATATGCAAAATTCTATTACCCTCAAGTTTTTAAGTAACTATCAGCTTAAGAATATTCTTCTCAAATGGAATCCCAAGCAAAGATGGCAGAAACATTTCTTAATACCAGAACGAACCTTTTAAGAAAAATAAATACTGTATTTTTATTTGTAAGCCACCCGTCAATGAAATATTAATGGTATTAGTATCATATTTATATTTTAAATATATATGCCAAGATACGGGCATTCAACTTTTGTCTTCCCCCCCCATCTATTGTCTTTGTTCTATGCTGCACTATGGATGATACAGCATTTTAGCTTTAAAAAAAAAAAATCCCCAATACAGAGACTCCAGCTACCCTCTCAAATTATGAAATATAATTAACCAACACACTACACAGTACCTTACAATCAATGAATAGTATACTGATGCCTGCCCTAATTTAAAATAAAGTAGCTTGGGTATTGGCAATAGATTGCCCAGGTAGTACAAGTCTCAATCTTTTTATTCCATCAGTTATAGTTGCTGCATATCTGTGACTGCAGTCTAAACAAATCTAAAGGTTCAAATCACCCATAGGAAACAGATACTCAACAGCAAAATAGAAACTAGTACAATAAAGCTAAACAGTTACACCATTGTTATGAGCATAGACTAGATCAAGCCCACAAGAGCACAGAGAGAGAAAAGAGAACAAAGGCTGTAAAAGATTTTTAAGTTCAAAGGCCAAATGTATCATCAATCAGGGCTTGTTTTTCTCTCCACCTTTTTCTACTTCAGTTTATTTCTGTCTTAAGCTAAATTAATTGTGGTTTTGCTCTCTATTCATCCAGTAGTCAGGCTTACCTGTTTATTTTATTTTAATAAAATGGTCTATTTTCAGAACAAGCATGGCCGTCATTTCTATCAAGGTAGTTCAGAAGCCATGCACAGCTATCACAAATGGTATTTGATACAAGGAAAACAAGCATAAAGGACTTCACTCAACTTCAGTTTTGTAACCAGGCCATCAGGAAAGTTGCTATCTCTGTATTTCAGAACTTCAAAGAGCTCAGCTCACGTCAGTAAATTTAAAGAACTCAAAAAAAAAAAAAACCTCAATAAGCTGGGCAGCACACCAGAATCAGTTTTAAATACGAAACCTAAAAGAATCCCAAGACATTAGCTGATTAACATGGATAATCACAAAAATCTTAGGCAAATCCTAATCTGGGACCAAATTCAGCATATCAGGGTTGCAAAATGCACTGCATGAGATAAGAATGCAAAGGTTGGAGTTACTACAGGGAAAAAAAGATTTTTTTTTGTTAAATTAAAATAAAAACAAACCAATAAAAACTGGACTCATTTTCACAAACAGTATCTGATATTCAATAAACCTCAACCTGCAAGCCTTTCATAACACAACTATTGCAAATATAAAAATGTCCTTCTGTCTTCAGGGTAACATGATTCACAGCTAGCCAGAACTACTTAAAAAGAACATGGATAAGCGAATGCCAAGAAAAATTAAACACGAGATCAAATGAGACATAGTGATACGTAAGAAAGAAAAGGAACAAATGCCCTACCAAGGTCATCCAAGAAAAGTAGTCAAAAGGTGATGTAAGAATTAGAATGGCTAGATGGAAGAAGGAAAAGTAATTCCTTCATTAATTCCTTCTTTGTGTTAAAAAACGAAAGTTTGTTTTTTTTTTTTCTAAGACGACTCAGCACTGAAACCTGAAAGAACCTGGAAAAGTCGAGGCTAGCTGCTTTTCTCACAGAATACAATATTGCGTGGCATAGGGCTGTTTTGCCCTAGAACAGAACGCTATTGGTCAAATGGTACACTAAAAAAACCCACATTTCATTTAATCACTTTCTCAGATGGTTAATAACTAACAAGAAGAAGGAAATGATAGCAACATTTTCAAAAAGCTGTATTTTGACACTGTATTGCTTATCGTTAGCCCTCTGTTAGGTTTAACTTTCACAGTATCTGTAACAATGAATTTTTTTTCCAGTTTCAAATTAATCCTTCTGCCAAAATCAGGGTAAATGCATCCCTGACTTTCAAATAAAAAATACACACAAACTGCCCAAATTTTCCTTTTTCTCCTTTTATACGTAACTAGATTGGCTTAAATAGCAGAGGCTGTACATGAGATGCAACTAGTAGGAAAAAAAAATAATCAAATATTAATTTATCACCTGCTTTTAACTAGCTGAGAAACACTGAAATGTTTGAGGATTGTGTTTCCTGTTAAAGCTTCTCTTCTTCCTGAATTTCATTTGACAAAGCAAGCACAGAATCCACTGCTTCCTGACCTCTCTCTAATGTAACTGGTGGGATGGCTCCTGTGACCGGAGTGTTGGGATGGAGGGTTATAGGCTCTTTAGGAAGGACAAGCAGGAGAGATGAGGAGGGGGTGTTGCCCTCCATGTCAACAACCAGCTGGAGTGCATGGTGCTCTGCTTACAGACATTACAATGGGGGTCCACTACAGGCCACCCAACCAGGAAGACTGAGTGGATGAGGCCCTCTATGGACAGATGGGAGCAGCCTATCACATTCAGAAGCCGTGGTCCTCATGGGAGACTTCAACCACCCTGGTATCTGTTGGAAGGATAACACAGCAAGGCATAAGCAATCCAGGAAGTTAGTGGCATGTGTTTATGGTAACTTCCTTCTCCAAGTGATAAAGGAGCCAACAAGGAGAAGTGCTATACTGGACCTTGTTCTCACCAACAGGGAGGGGCTGGTTAATACTCAAGGATCACCTCCTCCAAGCTCAGGTGCAATGTATCTCAACAAAGAGGAAGTCAGGCAAAAATGCCAAGGGGCCAACCTAGCATGGACGAACAAGTTGCCTCCGGACAAACTCAAACACAAAAAGGAAGTCTACAGAGGGTGGAAGCAAGGACAGCTAGCTTGGAAGGAACACAGAGAAATTGTCCGAGCAGCCAGGGATTAGGTAGTAAAGCCAAAGTCGTGATAGAATTAAATCATCAAGGGCAACAAGAATAGCTTCTATAGATACGTTGGGGATAAAAGGAAGACTAAAGAAAATGTGAGCCAGAAGGAAACAGGAAACCTGGTTACCTGGGTCATGGAGAAGGCTGAGGTATTCAGCGATTTTTTTTGCCTCCGTCTTCACCAGTAAGGGCTCTAGTCATGTTGCCCAAGTCACAGAAGGCAAAAGCAAGGACTGGGAAAATGAAGAAGTGCCCACTGTATGAAAAGAGCAGGTTCGAAACTATCCAGAGAACCAGAGGGAGCACAAGTCCATGGGACCTGATGAGATGCATCCACGGGTCCTGAGGGAACTGGCAGATAAAGCTGCTAAGCCACTGTCCATCATATTTGAGAAGTTGTGACAGTACAGTGAAGTTACCAGTGACTAGAAAGGAGAAATTTAACCCCCATTTTTAAAAAGAGAAACAAGAAAGACTCTGGGAACTACAGGCCAGTCAGTCTCACCTTACCTGACAAGATCATGGAGCAGAACCTGCTACAAACTATGCTAAAGCATGTGAAAAATAAGGAGGCGATTAGTGACAGCCAACACGGCTTCACTAAGGGCAAACTGTGCCTGACCAATTTGGTGGCTTTCTACAATGGGGTTACAGCACTGGTGGACGAGGGATGACCAACCAATGTCTTCTACCTGGACTTGTGTAAAGCACTTGACACTGTCTCACACAACATCCTTCTCTCTAAACTGAAGACACAAGAATTTGACAGATGGATCACTTGGTGGATAAGAAATTGGCTGGACGGTCACACTCAAAGAGTTGCAGACTTGATGTCCCAGTGGAGACAGGTGATGAGTGGCTTTCCTCAGGGGTTGGTATTGGGATCAGTGCTATTTAACATGTTTGTTGGGAGCATGGACAGTGGGATTGAGTGCACTCGCAACAGCAAGGTTGCAAACAACACCAAGCAGCATGGTGTGGTCGACATGCTGGAAGGATGGGATGCCATCCAGAGGGACCTTGACAGGCTGGAGAAGTGGACTCATGCAAACCTCATAAAGTTCAAGCAGGCCAAGTGCAAGGTCCTACACATGGGGTGAGGCAATCTCAGACAAAAATATAGGCTGGGGGATGAAGAGATTGATAGCAGGCCTGAGGAGAAGGACTAGGGAGTACTGGTAGATGAAAAGCCCAACATGAGCTGGCAATGTGCATTTGCAGCCCACAAAGCCAACTGCATCCCCGGCTGCATCAAAAGAAGTGTGCACAGCAGGCTGACAGATGTGATTCTCTCCCTCTACTCCACTCTGGTGAGACCCCACCTGGAGTACTGCATCCAGCCCTGGAGGCCCCAACATAAGGACATGGACCTGTTGGAGCACAAAGATGAACACCTCTCCTACGATGATAGGCTGCAAGAGTTGGGGCTGTTCAGCCTGGAGAAGAGAAAGCTCTGGGGAGACCTGATAGTGGCCTTCCAGTACCTAAAGGGGGCCTACAAGAAAGACAGGGAGAAACTCTTCAGCAGGGCCTGTTGTGAAAGGACAAGAGGTAATGGTTTTAAACTAGAAGGAGGTAGACTTAGACTTGATATAACGAAAAAATTTTATACAGTGAGCGTGGTGAAACACTGTAACAGGTTGCTCAGAGAAGCTGAGATGTCCCCATCCCTGGAAACATTCAAGGCCAGGCTGGAGGAGGCTCTGAGCAACCTGATCTAGTTGGAGATGTCCCTGCTCCTTGCAGGGGGGGTTGGACTAGATGACTTTTAAAGGTCCCTTCCAACCCAAACCATTCTATGATTCTATTCCATAAAAAAGTAGAGTGGTTAGGGTGACAGTGTATGTAAGTGACTTAATTCACCCATGTGGAATGTACCTGTTTTCAACAATCTTTGAAGCAACCAAAAATTTTTAAGTAATTAAAAGCCTTCAAAACACAAGTGTTTCCTTCATATTAAAAATCACATCCTTAGATCCTTTTTAAGATAAATAGGCGTTCTGATAATAAAGCTTTAAAAATACTGGTGAAGTTGGCAAGGTGAAATATTTCACTTTTTTTCTGAATCCTTAGTGAAGTGCACTTGCCTATATAGTCATGGGCAAGGTCATAGCTCCTGTAGGAGCCACGTCAACATTCACCCCATGCTGCATCTTTACATTATTGTCCAACACAAGAAATATTGTAAAATAATTAGTAATTAAATTTTATTCGCTGCTCAAGTTTACAATGTCACTAACGACCAAAAGAAGGAGAAATTTTTGCAAGTCAAACTTCATCACACGGAACAATTAAATATCAGCATGAACACAGGATCAGCTTCTAAGGCAATCTGCATGATACCATCACCCCAAAGTTCACCATCTTGACAGAGTAATTACATTTGACAGTACGCTCAAGCGGATACCATAAAATATACCTGCTTCTTATATGCTGCCATGCTCTCTTTGGTCTACAGATGTTAATCTCTAAAGTGGAGATGACGAGCTGCCTACAAGATGTCAAGACAGCTCAGAAAGCCAGAGAGAGAGAATCTTGGCAGATGTGTCACACTGGTGAGGACATATTCTCACATAATAAAAAGTGTAGAGAAATACATTTTCATGTACAGACTGCTCTGCTATTTGCTCTCATATCAGCAGAAATGGATATTTCCATTCACTATCAACTCCAGTGCAGCATCAGAAGAGAGCTTTTCACAGAAGGTAAGCTATAGTAGCCACACAATTACTATGGAAAGATGGCCTGCCACAGCGAGTGCTGGAGGTAGTGAGCTCCCAGCTCAGGCTGGATCCAAAGCCCTGCCTGCACTGCTAATGCAACGGAAACTTTTAGCATTCTGCTCGCAACATTAAAATATTCAATTGTTCTGTGTGATGAAGTGTGACGCAGAATAATTCCTCCTTATTTTGGTCACTGTTGACATTGTAAGTTTCAGTAGTGAATAAAATTTAATCGCATTGTTTTGCAGGATTTCTTGTGCTGGGGCAAGAATGCAGAGTAGCAGCATAGGGTAAAGTTTAATTGGTCTGTTGAACTTTAAAAAGCCTCCTACAGATGAGCCAAGTATTATCCATATAACCATTCACTTTTAAAAAACATTGCAGCAAGACTACTTTCCTTCATATAATCTACTTTTTTTTTTTCCCCAGCTGTATCACTGCATGCATTCTGTGTGCTTCCTGAATGAATTGTAAGGGTAGAATCTACCACCTTGCCTATGACAAGAAATTACATTCCTTCCTATGAAGGAATGACCTTCATCTTCAATTTCTGCCTTCAACATGTGGCATTGTACCAGAAAGGATGAAATGGGTCACTAAGTCCACTGAGCACCTGCATCCATCACTGTACTTGCTAGTCACAAAGTAGTAAGCAGAAAAGCTTTGATCAGAAGCACACAAACAAGTTTCTACATCTTAAACATAAGGACTTTTCTTATAAAGGACAGCTAGGCCAATTCCATTACTGTAGGTCAGGCCAGAGAAGCGGACACAGTGAAGCAAGACATTTCTATTGCACTGAAATAAAAAGGACCACAAATACAAATTAATTTTCGGATGTTAAAAACATTGCCTGCAACTTATGGCAACCTAGAATAACTTTATAAAGGTTTACAGTATTGCTCATACTGGAGCAGCTTTGCAGAGCGTCACCAAAGACCCAAGCACCACTGCACTTGGCTGTGGACAAACAAAATTAAGTAGCATGTGTTATCTCCTGCCTTGCCATGACTTTCCCTAATCATACAATTTAAAATCATCAGGTTGAATGCACTAAATATCTGGCAGAGGGAATGAAGACTTGAGGGAGACAAATCTGGTATGGAAGTACAGAAGAAAAATCAGAATGTATTGATGGCACTCACATAAAAAAATACAAGCTGTTACTTGTATGTGCCTTAAATTACTGGTGAAATGACTTGGAGACTGAACAATTCTGGGATACAGTAGAGCAGCGTTTAGGTAAAATGTCATCATCTTGACTACTGGAAGGCTGTTATTCACAAGATAGCTATAGCCTATTCTTTTGGCCAATTTTGTGAGACTGTTGGTTTATCCTGACCTACAAGTCAGCAAAGTCCTTAAGCATAAAAGCATTTTTAGTCCCAGTCAAGACACGGATCTATTAAAGTTCTATAACTAATGTTATTTTACTTACCTATGTGCCTGATACTAACAATTTCATACCTTCTGAAAACTCTGAAAGCCAGTTTCCTTGTCACTATGTATGCCACGTGCTTACAGCACTTCTCTCAGCTTGCAAAATGTGTTTTTATTCTATCATTTCAATGACAGACTTTTCAATTAAAATCAGAAGAGCCCAAACTACCTTTGTCACTGAAAATGGACTAGATATTTAAGAAATGTTTTGTCAGAAACCAGACTGCTGGTATTAAGAATTAAAAACAAACAAACAAACAACAAAACAACAACAAGCCAAGACCAAAACTAAACAGTTTTATTTAACTGATCTTCATATCAATTATTTTAATTGAGAAATAGCTCGTCCCTACTCAACACTCACAAAAACTTTTCTTCTCTGTCATTTTAAATTACACTGGTTAAGCAGTACACTTGCTTTTGTTTTAAAAAGTCTGTCTTTGAATGTCAGAATGGAACTACTCTTCACTACTCTGCCCAAGAAGAAACAACCTCTTTTGCCTTCAGCTACCATAGAATGCAACTTTAGAAGTAGTGTACTGATAATTTTACCAATAGCTCCTGATTAAGCAGCAAAACATTGGAGGTCATCAACAAATTCTTATTCTGCAACTGTGCTGCTTTGGTTCAAAACTGAAGTGGGAGTGTGATCTAATTAAACTGGAAAGACAAAGAAAAAATCTCCAAGTGAAGCCTTATGACTAAAAGCATAACCCTTGAGGACTACTGTGAACAACTTTGCAAGGGATGAGGATCTTGAAGCTACATCATTTTTTAATATAATGATAAAGCATTAAAAACATATTGTGCCTTTGGGATTAGGGAAACAAAATTAGTTCAACTGAGTAACCATTTCCACCGTTTATTGGAGATCTGTGGCATTTTCAGGGCTGTTTTTCTTTCAAAATTTGTGAAAGGAGTGATGAAAAAAACCAGAACCAAAACAGCCCACAAACCAAACAAAGGCCTAAATGTGTTCATGAGGTTCAGCTGAGGAGGATGTCTTTAAGGTGCGAGAGATGGCTGGGAGTAAAGGGAATGGGCATGTAGCACCTTATAAAAGATTGGTTTAAGGCTGCCAAAAGTTCCTCAAGGAAGTAGGAAGAAACATCAGTGGGAGGATAAGGGGCTGTGCATACTTGTCTCATTTTCTTCCAATTTTATTCAACTACTGTAGACAAGAAGGTGTGCGTACCTAATGGCAGACGATAGCCAGACTCAAGACTGAGAGGTACGGATTGCTTTTTAGGACTCCAGTTTCTGGTGTGACTGCCATCTTACGATACCGCCTTGAAATTGGCTCTGGTTTTTCAGGGGTTTAATGAAGCGTATGGTTTGGGTTTTTTTTTACTTTTTTTTTTTTTGTTTCCCCTGAGAGAGGGGGAAGGAAGGGTGTGTTTGTTGCTCTGGTGTTTTTTTTTCCCCCCAACACATATTCAAGTATAATAATACTTCACAGTAAAAACACAGATGTCAGTGGCTTTAAATTATTTTTTACTACACAGTCAACTCTAATGCAAAGATGGGTATAAAAGAAAAGACAGCACTAATCCTCAAGTCACTATGTAAACTAGTTAACTACATTACTTCTGACCTGAACTTCTTTAATCTAAAATTTCATTTGTTAGTTTTTAATGCAATTCTATTACCTTGAAGTGGTCTGTATCACAGTAACACCAGATCAAATATTCATTCTCATTTGTTGTCCAAATAATATGTGTGTCTTTACACTACGGTTTGCAGGAACATGAGCCACAGTGCTCTCAACCATCCATCTGAGGGAGCTTGTAATGTCAAAGAATGTAGAGAATGAGAGGCAGAAAACAAGCAAATGTGGATTTCCATATGTTTTTGCTGATAATACAGCAAAGAATAATATGAGATTCTTTTCTTTATACACCACCCTTCAGAAAATAAAACTGTTTTCCTGCACGAAAAGAGACCAGCGACAAGTGGTTTTCCTCAGGGGTCGGTATAGAGATATGCTCTGTTTTAACATCTTTGTTGGTGACATGGACAGTGGGATTGAGTGCACCCCCATACCAAGCTCTGCGGTGTAGCTGACACGCTAGAGGGAAGGGATGGCATCCAGAAAGACCTTGACAGGCTGGAGTGGTGGGCCCAGGCAGACCTCATGAAGTTCAACCAGGCCAAATGCAAGGTCCTATGCATGGGACAGGGCAATCCCAAGCACAAATACAGGCAGGGTGAAAAATTGATCGAGAGCAGCCCTGAGGAGAAGGACTTGGGAGTGATGGTGGATGAGAAGCTCAACATGAGCAGACAATGCACGCTTGCAGCCCACAAAGCCAACCGCATTCTGGGCTGCATCAAGAGGAGCGTGGCCAGCAGGTCGAGGGAGGTGATTCTGCCCCTCTACTCTGCCCTGGTGAGACCCAACCCACCTCTGGAGCCCCCAACATAAGAAGGACACGGACCTGTTGGAGCAGGTCCAGAGGAGGGCCACAAAAATGATCAGAGGGCTGGAGCACCTCTCCTATAAGGACAGGTTGAGAGCGTTGGGGCTGTTCAGCCTGGAGAAGAGGAGGCTACGGGGAGACCTGATAGCAGCCTTCCAGTACCTAAAGGGCACCTACAGGAAAGATGGGGGAAAAACTCTACCATAGGGTCTGTTGTAATAAAATGAGGGGTAATGGTTTTAAAACAGAGGGAGGTAGATTTAGATTAGATATTCAGAAAATACTTTTCACGGTGAGGGAGGTGGAACACTGGAACAGGTTGCCCAGAGAGGCTGTGGATGCCCCATCCCTGGAAACATTCAAGGACAGGCTGGACAGGGCTCTAAGCAACCTCATCTAGTTGGAGATTTCCCTGCTCCTTGCAGGGGAGTTGGACTTAAAGGTCCCTTCCAATCCAAACTATTCTATGATGCTAAAATAAATCCCACTTATTAGTGGATTAAATTCAACATAAGGGTTCTGCTGAAATGAAAATATATTTTAAAATCCCAAGTACTTTAAAAACACAGAACTCAACAACAGTAGAAAAAAGGTTAATACAACTATTACGCAAAGTTTTTTGACTTTTTTTTTTTTTACTCTTTTCTGTCTTCCAAGATTCCTAAACTACTTTCATTCCATTAAAGTACTCAGGGCCTTTGTTCTTCTGCTTGAAAAAGCCTAAGAGAAAGCTATGTTCTTGTGCATTTTCTACTGACATCTTTCCCAAATGCTGAAATAAAAGACCTACAGCACTACAGTTAACTAGTTATCATAGAGTTAAGAAATAAAGTACATGCTTAGGTGATTTCTTATTATTTCTGGCCAATTTAGATCAAAATCCAAGAATACTGAGTGTCACTTCATGTCATGAATCAAACATAATGACTCAGACAAGGCAGATTGTGCGTAGGCATCACCGTGAAGCTAAAAAAAAAAAAGCATCAAGAGTTTTAGTGAAAACTACATATCTTGAGACTAAACTCAGTTTCCATATCAAAAGTGCAAACACTCTTCTTTCTAGATCAGAAATTAGGTCAGTCTCAGAAACAAAGCGCTGATTACTCTCTCTGGAATTTAAGTGTCAAACAGCCTTGTATGACCTTGTTTAAACAGAACAGCAAATAAACAGGAATTCTTTAGATACAAACCTTCTTTTGTCATGACTTCAGTCATTCCAACTTGCATTTACAAACAAAAAGGAGAAACTAGGACTAAGAAAAGAAGTATTGATCCATATGCCAACTTGTTAATCTGTTACAATAACTATCCCTCATTGCCTCATCTTCCCTCCCATTCATTCCCTGGCATCCCTTTATAGTCTGTTAGACTATAAACTCTGCACTGAAATTAATTTTCTTTCATGTTCCTATAGTAGTATATTAAAGTTAATTCTATTTTAACATTTAGCCCTGTCAGCTTTCATTTACACTGTTAGAGGATGAGAAGACATTCAATAAACTACCCACCGAATAAAATGTTATAATTCGCTGTCAGTACAAAATGGGGAATTGGTGTCTTAATTACACCTGGGAGAGGTAGCTAAAGCATCTCAGAATTTCCATCCATTAGTGCTTAGTAACTGGGTAACAGTATTAGCAATTATAATAATTCTCTGAGGTCTCAAGTGGAATCAATCAGTCAGAAGAAAGGTAACAGAGGGGAAAGAGTGGGAAAGCTGACAAACTGCACTGGCTGAGGTACAAGCCATCAGTACCTGGAGCCAATTAGCAAGATCCTAGTCCCATTATCCTGCCAGCAGAAGTAGAAGTTTGAACTAAAATAACAGGCAGTAACTGAACGAGTGCATTGCCAGAAAAGAGAAGGAGCATGTGTTTGCAGGACTGTTTCAGTAGTGCTGTCTGGAATTAATCGCAAGCAATTATACAAGAGATGCAATTGCTAGAGATTTTCCCTGTGAAATTCCACCCATTAGAATTCAGCAAGAATAAAAAAAATATAACCTCAGATTCATTTTTTTTTTGTTGTTTAATGTTTAAAAAATGAAACAAATACATTGCTACAAAGTTTTAAAGGTACGGAGCAAACCCAGTAGAACCACAGTGTAACGTGAGTAGTGTTTTAATTGAGTCACTATATACTTATATACTCCCAAATAAGTCTATAAAAGCATATATTCCTCAAGTACAGTTATGTTAACGCTGTCTTACAACTTGACATAATAGCTTGAGGTTCATGATAGAATTTAATCAACATCTAAACTATCTTTTAGAAGCAGAATACTTTTTTTGTTTAGGGATTTTTTTTTTAGGGGTTTGGTTTGGTTTTTTTTTTTTTTTTTTGAAAACTGGGAAAATTCAGCGCTGCCATTTTCCTATTTTACAGGCTGTGGAATGCTTGTACCTAAAGTAGGACCAATTTTTTCAACAGAGGACACTAAGAAAAGTAAGCTGACTTGCCCTCTCAAAGAGCTTAGTTTCCTCTCAACTAATCATACAGAGTTGCAGGATGCATGTTGCCTAGTGTAACTGGAGCTTCAAATTAAATTTCTCAGTTCGTGACGTATCTAGACCACAGATTCTGTGTGTGTAATCCTGTGTACACACTTAGGTACATGCGACAATGGATGGGACAGATAGATTGACATACTGCCATGTTGCCTTCTCACAAAATTAGTTACACTAGGAAGTTTTTAAGATCTCCTTCCTCTTGCCCACTCAGAAAGGAAGAACTGATTTCAAAGGCAAAAGCACCCTGAACCTCTCACTCCACACTGGTCACAGAAAATAGGCTAATAATAAACAAAGCATACAGGCATTAGATAGATCAATCCAAAAATCAGTGCATAAGTTTAATTTCTTTACAGACATATATACTTACGAGAGTAAGGAACAACAAAGCGCAAATACCAAAGCAGAGTCTACTCACCTTCAATGTACAGGGGTTCAACGACATCATGATTTATCAGTTCGAAGTTCTCATGACCAATCCAGTGCTCCACATTTCTTTTCCTGCCCGTAAAGAAGTTGTCCACAACTGTAACCTCATGGCCATCCATCATTAGTTTGTCAGTAAGATGAGAACCCACAAACCCTGCTCCTCCAGTTATCTGCATTAGGACAGTTGGTATAAATTTCTTTTTCTTTTTACACAAACACCAGACAAAGTCTACAAACATGAAGACAGAACAGCAGTTTTCAGATCTTTGCTTACTCCAGGGGAAACAATTCCATTTCCATGCTTTTTTTTTTTTTTTCTTCCCCCCAATATTTACAGCATTTAAAATTTCAAGACATGCTTGACATGTTTCATCACTGTCAGGCTAGAAGTTCAGCTAACCATTCACATAAACAAAATCTCTTTTTCAGATTAGATTATTTCCCTTTTTTCCCTTCAAATTGGATTGTGCCCTTTTAGCAAGGCCTAAAAAGACCCAAAAGGTAAGAGGAGAATTCTCTGCAATTCCCATTTTTCAGAAAAAAGATGACATAATGCCAGGTTATTTTCATATAAGATCTATAACACCAGACATGTCAAATGTCTGGTTTAAACAGAAGCTATGTTGGCTGTTCTAAGTAAGTACTACAAATTCTTTCAGCCTTCAGAGGAGGAAGGAAGGAATGGTATTCTTTGATGAGAGCAAGATCTCCCATTTGAAACATCTTCTAAAACCAAAATTACTCCTTTGGTGTTTTAATGCTTCCATAGCCCTCTTCACTCTGGCCTGAAGTGGTCAGGCAGATGGACTACATGATCACTGTCAGTCCCTTTCAACTGAAAATATTCTATTCTATACCACTAGCTCCAACATCCAGCATTTGCCTGTCTTGGACCTTTATGATGTTTTATTGCAAAGAAATAAGCAGAAATTAAATATTTAAAGCTTTGTATTCTTGTTCCATTGCAGACGTAGAAGAGGTAAGGAAGTTTGTTATTTTTTCCCTTTCTGCACCTCAGTCTTTAATTGTAAACAAAACAAAAAAAATATCTGTAACTCAGTATTGAAGCAGTCAACACAGTAAGTAGCAAAATTGCAAGTTCTACACATCCAGACTGACATATCTATGGAAGCAATTATTTTCTTTGCACTTCATAAGTTGTTTTCAAAAACACACTGACATGACAGATCACCAGTCTCAAAGAATGAAGGGATTTGTAAAAGCCCCATGCGGCATCAGCTATATTATGACTGCATGACCAAATTCATATTTTGAAAGTGATTCAACTGTTGATCTCCATTCTTCAGCTGCAGTGACAACTAACCAAGCAACAAAAGGACATGGTGTAGTTGTCAAGCAGGAATCTAATGAATGGATGGTGTGCTAAAATCACAAAGTGCTGTGTGGAAAAGGATGTAGATGTCTAAAGTTCTTTCACTTTGGGCTAGTCAAAGCCTAAACATTTATCCTGTCCACTCCTTTGCCATCCACTATAGAAATAAAAGCCAGATTAGCAGAAATTTATTTTATTTTTTTTTAAACTAGGAAATACACAAAGGCAGAGAGAAAGCTATCAAAAACTGAAAAGGAAAAAAAAAAGATAGCTACATCTGTTTTCTTCTGTAAAAACTTGAATGTACACTTCTTGTATTCTTACAGTTGTTGTTCTTACTAAAAATTCAGGGTCACCAGTGTGTCAAAGATATTGTAAGCGTGAATTAATAAAAGAATAATTTAGTTGGTCTATTTAGTATTCTTATGGGTTTGTCAGGGCTTCCTTGTAGCAGATTCAATATGTGGTTGAGTTCCTCGACAAACCTGAAGAAGAAAGAGGATTTGGGAATAGTCCTCTGAAAAAAAGGAATAATCTCAAGGCTCCTACTACCCTGGAACAGACAGGAGGGAAGAACTGTCTGAGTGCTGTGAACAAGGAAAGAAGAGTAGTAACTGAGGGAGAATAGCTCTCTGACAGGTGCCACCACTTACTAAGGGAAAAATAATATGCATGGAAAAATCTACTGCCATAAACTCATCCTGACTTGGAAGCAAGCCGCAGCCTTGCTGAATGTTCCAAAGGTTTTTCCTGGTCACCACAAAAAG
>WHYT01017552.1:277082-290469 GCA_009806455.1 Tetrax tetrax
AAAAAAAAAAAAAAAAAAAAAAAAAAAAAAAAAAAAAAAGCACAAACCAATTTTGTTCAGAAAGACACTTCCAATTACTTTAATCAAAATCTACTTACAGATTTAATCTATGTTAGCTTTATTATCATATCACTTCCACGGGTATTAGATAAAGAACTACTTGGAAAAGGAGCTGAATTTCCCCTGGAAAAGTAAACTGTGCAAGTTATTTTTTTATCATTACTTGAGGCTACATTAAAAAAGAAAAGATGATTTATCACTGAAGCTCTCTGGATAGCCTTCCTGTAATCACTCATAAAAGTAAGGTCAATGTACTACATTTCTAAATATGACTTCCTGCAAATCACAATGACTTATTAACCTGCAAAATCATAAACTGTACATGCATCATTTCCATATCAGAATTCAAGCCCCAGCACCTTGGGCTTAAATAGGCATTCCTTAATAAGACATCATTAATAAAAATATTTAAATACTTAGTAGAGCAAATATACTTGTTAACTTCAGCATCTACTAAAAGACACAAATATTACTGATAATTTCCTCCACTAGAGGCACTTAAAAGTTTGTGTATTTGTTACATTGATTTATTTTTGCTGTCTGCAGTCAGATTCAAAACATCTGATGTCATACAGAAATTAAATTAATTTTTTATTTTATGCTTTTATCAGTCTAAACCATAGTATATTCAATTCAGAAATGAATTCACAACAGATTGAACCAATGTCAACACTATCTTCCATAATATTAACAAGATTCCTTCTCTTGCACACGAAAGCCTGTGGCCTAGACACTTCAGAGAACTGAGCAAACAGATAAATCATGCATAGCAGGACGAAGACCTGAGCTCTTTTGAATGAAAGTGCCAGAGTATCTAGTCTCAGTTGAAATACCACCCCTACTAGTAATTGTCTCCAAACAGAAGCAGCATAACAAAAAACAATTGCTAAAACCGTTGTCTGGTCAGGTCAGTGCTGTGGGTATCTCCAGGCTACAGCTAGAGATTGCATTCAGAGGAAAAATATCAGAATTTAGAAGCATTCAGGGAAAAGACATAGTATCAACAAAATATGAAGCAAATCATCTACCAAAGATCACTTGGCCTGCCAATTATTGAGAAACGTCCAAGTGCCATGGAACATCTACACGAGTACTTTATACGCTGACTTCAGCTACTCAAAAAAATACGGATTATTATTTCCTGTAGGATTATGACTGCAACGTTGTAACAGAACGAAACTGCTCATCTGGGCAGGAGGCTTACAAACGCCCATCCAAGTTCGCACTGAACCAGTCCCCAACGAGGACAGAGAAGAAACTGAACAACTTGCTCATCCTTTCAGCCAGCTTTCTCTTTAGTAATTTAAACTCTATAAAATACACAGACACCAAGAAGCTATTCACCTCCAGGTCTGCAGAAAGCACTCCTATTTCAATTACTTGCCATCTCTGTGGAAGCAATAGATTTCAACAAGATATCCAGTATCTTGTATTGCTATTGCAATAGTTATCAAATTAGTTTAGTTCTGCAATGTTATTCTGTCATTTTTATTACAGGTCTTACATTTTTATTACTACATGTCTGTCTGAAAGAGACAGACCTGTAGGCTTCCTGTTCCCTTGTTGAATATGAAGATATGCTGAGGAAAATAGCAGAGAGGCTTAAATCTGAAAATTCCTAATATCTGCTCATGTGTGTAAGGGTAATAAAGCTACTCTTAATGTCATGTTTTCTGTATAAGTGAGAAGGTGTTTTCAAGAGAAGTATCAAAGCAAGCTGTCAGTAACTTACGGAGCTCTTAATATTAACTTTTAGACTTTGCCACTGAAGACTATTGTCTAACGGAGTAAAAACAAAATTTGCTTTTATTTGCATCTTTTCAGTGTTTTTCTTCAAAATTCTGAAGTCAAAGCAAAAGAAACAGCAGGTTGGTTAGGCACTTTAGTAGAAATCCATCTTAGACTTTGCTCTCTACTACAGGGGCAGAAGTTCATACTCTATATTTACACATCTCAGGTAGCTATACTTTCTCTGCCTCTTCAAAATGTGGGGACAATTTTTTTTGCTCAGGACAGACAAGGACCCAGCTAACTTTAAAATTGTAGACAAAACTCAAAAGCTGATGCTGCAGCCCACTTCACTGAGTTTAAGAATGCCTTGGACAAACACTTGTCCAGAGTTAACCTGTCCTTCTCTTCCACCCTGAAATGCCTGTGATGCTTCAAAATACCAGAAACAGAGAAGATAACAGAGTAACATTTCCACAGTCTAATTAACTAGTCCTTCTTAACAGTACCGCAGCGCAGCTGCTTCTCTAGCCTTATGAATAGATTTTGTTCAATTTGGTCACACAAGCCTTCTGTCAAGATGTGCCTAAAAAGTTTCCCAGTCTCTGCAAGTTGAAGCCATTGGGGACCACACATGAAGACCTTTTGGCAATGCACTCCTGTTACAAGGAGAGAACAGTAGCTTAATTGGCAAGTCAAACCTCCAAACCAGAGCCCAAGTCCATTATCCACATGCTGAGCTTGAAAACATCAACACAGAGTAAGTGAAGCACTACTCTAAACCCTGTGCAGCACATACAACATCCAAGGTAATTTACTTTATTCCTGCTCATGCCTTTAATTAATCCTACAAGACTGATTAGATTCCACATTTTTTTTTAGTATTTCCCAAAAACAACCCCTGACTAAGTGTCAACTTACCAGGATTCTTTTACGATCCTTTTCTGATAAAAATTTCACCGGTGGGTATTTCTGGGTGAAGCTACAGAACATTTCAAAACAAAGAGAAACAATGTAAGTTTCAGCCTTGCTTCTTTCACGTCTTTCAAATATGAAAAACTACTCTGACAACCTCCCATTCTTAAAGTTCTGCTAAGGGTATGCTTAGTCCTCTTTTCTAAAGGAGAAATGTGAGAAAACATCTATGCTTTCTAAAAGCACTGTGAGAAATATCAAAATTGATCTGCAAAAAGTGCTTACAAAATTTCTGCTTAACTGATTTTCTAGAATGAATCACTTATCTTTTGAGAGCAGAACTGGTGCCAGGTATGACATCACAAGAGAATAAAACAATAAAAGACAAGCAGCAACTGGACTTTTTTTTTTAAAGAAAAACATTTTAAAAAACAAACAATCTTCTTAAAAGTTCTGGAAAAGAAAGCAAGTTGTGTTAACTTACCGTACTGACTTCAAACACTTATGCTTAAAAGTTTCAATGTGACGTTTACAATATAAAGTTTGAACTCTCCTTAAAGTTTCACAGTAATTAATGTAATTAATGTTTACAATTCGAATGTTGAAGAAATTCTTTTTAAGATACTTCAACCATTTTTATCAGAGAGCTTACCCAGTTTGAAAGCTAATCTAAATTTTCTTTTCACAAATACCTAGACTGTCATTGTTTTGATGGCCTTCAGGCTACTTCCACTTCACTACTTTTACACTTTCTTCTTTACAGGAACTTAATAAAAAACATCCTAAAATAAAATTGTGTGACATATGAATCTTAGGTGCTCTCTCAAGTTCTTGATGCTCAGAACATCTGATGATTTCAGGGATGTTTTATCACTTCTTTCTCCCCACACTGGCATGCATTCTGCATACTGCAACAAACTTGGCCCAAGGAAGATGTGAAAGAAGGCATGAATTTTATTTTATTTATTTCAGTAATTAGCATTGTAGCCTTGGCAGTATTTTAATAGCTCAGGTTTTTCTTAACTAAATATGGGTGTAACATTGGACAGAAATCAAACTATGGCTACTCTTCTCCAATAAATTCACATGCTAGAGATGCAATTGGACACAGCACACAGGAGTTCACACTGACATTACATTTTAATCTACTCAGAAAAATAGACTGACTGAACTGACCCTACACCTCTGATCTTGAAGCACCTCCTCTGCTTCTAAGCTGCAGTACTGGCTCAACAGGAATTCTTCAGAGGCAAAGCACAGATGCTTCTGTACTTATGTCAACGTTTCATCCCAGAGTGAAAGTCGTTTTCAGTTTCCTGGATAGGGGAAATATGGCAGTGGAATCTTCCAACATTACCCACACAGGAAGACTGAAATAAGAAGCTACCCACACTTGCCTTGTATCACTACATGGGGCACTAATTTCTATTAGAAACCCTATTTCTTTGATTTAAGCTGAAGCAATGAGAAATAGCAGTGCATAAGTATAATGCAGACATGTAAAACAGCCTTCCTGTGAAAGAAAGGCAAATATACCAGTAACAAGAGGTTCATGGAGTTTAAAAAAAAAAAAAAAAAAAAAGGTTAAGTACCAAATAATTTGATGTAAGGTAAAAGTCAGTCTCCTCCATTTTTAAGACCACTATTTTAAGGTCACACTAATCCAGCATGGAGTCATATTGCTGCCAGAGGGACCTCCCAACCATTTTTGCTCCTTCTATTACATCAGTACCAGCTTAGAGGCAGTGGGCAGGAGTTTGGAACTGATCCAGCTGAACGTTCATTTTTTTGGCAACACCAAGTTTATCTTGACCTAATGCTTGCTTTGATGACTACACAGTAATGCTTTTGCTGTGCAAATTATTAATAAAAACTTTCCAACTTCAGCTTGAGTTAAATGACCTCTTGTCATGAGACTAGCGTTAAGGAATTCTTGTCTTTCCTGCTTCCCAAAAGCACAATGATGGCTTACTTTCAGGTTTTATCAGCTTACGAGGTTAAAAAAAACATAGATACTAGAGAGTAAGCTGTGCAAGCAGGATCAGCCTTCAGGCACCTGACAGTGAGTAGTTATTTACAGTCACTTTAGATAGATATAAAAATTGAAAATTATTAATTGCAACAACCCACATGCACTCGAACTAGCAGAGCTAAATGCCTACGCTATTTGAAAAATCCAACAAGAGTCCAACAAGTTTCATCAATATACTGCAAACACTACTCAAAAATTAAAGAGCATTTAGATGGCTCCTGGGAGAAGTTTTAACTTAATGGTTTCACCCAACAACTCATTGCTCATTTGGAAAAATACAACAATTATTAAAAAAAGAGCCAGTCAGGATACTCTCCCATAAAGGTCCTCTGTGAACAACAGAAGGAAATACCAGAATTGTCAACACCTGAAGCTGAAGATATACTAAGCTATTGATAAAGATTAAGTCAGTCAATTGAACAGAGGCAGGACAAAAAATTTCACCTGAACATAAAATCTTTACTCTAAATTTGACTGTTATAATCAGTATGGCAATATCACATGCAACTACTACAGGTGATCCAGTCTGCAACTTGTTTCATGTTGTCAACACATCACCTCGTTCAATCCATGTAGTTCACATTTATATTAAAAGATGAGCAATCAGATCAGTATTCTCACTGAAATAAACTGCATGTGGCAGGTCACTGAATCTTCAAAAAAACAGAACTGGCAAGACAAAACTCAAACCACCAAAACACTGTGGATGTCTAGCACACCTCTGGCCAAGAGCAATGGGATTCTGTTCCCCTCTCCAGAGGAACAGCACACAACCACCAGTATGCCATACATAAACATCTAGACTTACTGTACTGCTTGGATAAGTCCAGATTTGGCCCCTTGTAACACAGTATTCTCAGCTAGCTGTTTGCTTGGGACATCAACAGTGCCACTTGTGAAACAGTATCACTGTCAAAAGCAGTGTTTTTGTCAGAGCTGGTAATTCCCACCCCTATTCCTGACCTCATTTTGTGATGAAAAGTACCCTTGTCCACCCATGAGGACATTCAGATAGGAGAACAGATCTAGTGAAAAGGCAGCTAGGGTGGGGAGCAAGGGAGTTATTTGCAAAGACAGACTGAAATGCCTAGTTTCCCCATCCAGCTTACTATCAGCACTCAAGTGGTCCTGCTGGCATAAAAGTGAGTAAACGATCGTGCAGAGTTGACACAAGAAGGCAGGGGGAAAAAAAAATTGATCAGGATTGGATTTTTTTTTTTTAAAGAACTGTGGCAATTTAAGGTACTTGTGGAACTACAGCACATATTTAATATCTGCAGCTCATCAGAAGACTTGTCTGAATTTCCTCAATCGCATCATCCACTTTAATCCAAGATAACATGTTTCTTTACACATCCTGAGAGAAGCAAGTTAGTCAGGCTCATCCAAAGCACACGCATAGACTAAGTAAATCACTGTACATTAGCTGAACCACAGTAACTGATCACAACCATGGGAAATGTGAGGTAAAACATATTTTCAGTCTCTTGAAGTCGAAATCAATATGTTTTAGCACACACCTGGATAGAACTTACTAAACCATGGTAATCTGTTCACCAGCTGCTCAAAACCAGCAAATTCCTCCACAGGATTGGGACTTTATAAAAATCCAGCACTACCAGTTTACTTTAGTGGGATTAATCAACCCAAATACCTTAAGCATTATTGTCTTCCAGCATTCAAGGCACCATCCTTGCTTACATACGATAAAAATCCAAAGGTCCTGAGTATAAGCAAAGCATTTTTCTCAAGCCTACAACTACAAAATTGACCATTACAGAACAGAAACCATGCTTTTTAACTGCCCCCCACATTTAGCAGAAGACATACCTTTTTTCTAGATCTTTGATTTTTTCCCTTAGAGGTGCAACAGCCTAAAATAAAGGAATAACATTTAATCTTTGAAGAACAGAACAAGATTCACATCACAAAACATGCATTATAGGAAGTTACTTTAGAAGAAAAATCATGGCAAACAGTCTCCTATGAAGAGCTTCACTGAAGACACTTCAAGAAACTTGCATCTTAAAGCACCTTTTGTCAAAAAAATCCTTCAATCTTTTTCACCAAAAATCAAATCACCTAGGACAGTGTGAAATCCTTTAGCTTACCATTGAAAACAAAATACCTCAAGGCTGTGAGTACTATACCTTGTTGATAAGATCATCTGCTGTTATGATTCCTATTTGGCAAAGTGAAGTCACAAGTGACTGTCTGAGGTTGTCAAAGGCAATCTATATTCAGAGCACAATAGGACAGTCACTAAAACCTCAACTATTTAAATGGACAGCAGATACACATACTTGAGAGTACACGGACACAGAAACAGAGGCATTAGCCCTAGCGCAAAGTCTATAATTCTCTCAGAACATCGTATGTCAATTTAAAGAAATATCATGCTTACAAATCCAAGATATGTTTCAGATCAGGATTTCACAGTACATCTAGCCTTCTAAAAAAATATTAAAATACAGTTCACCTACCAAGACTTCTGTTTGCATTTTCATTGCTTTGTAAGAAAGGATTACTTCAGTGGGCACCAGCTTCATGTTCTTTATCACTGGACACAAATTTTAAACAGTCCTGCCAAAACTCAACAAGTCCCTGAAGTCTTGTTTCTAGGTTTACTAAAACCTTGTCACAAAATTTACCATCTAGGGCCACAATAAGTTGAAAGCTATCAGAGAGTTATCACTTGAAATGGTACTATATAGCAACACATCACCAGCCACCATTAATTTGTTTTGTACAAATACTGCTGGTTAGAGCTAGACAATTCAGGAATTTCATTAACTGAAATAAGCTACATATTCATGTTAAGAGGGAAAAATATTCATTTATATTCATTAAATATCTAGCTCTGTGGAGCAGCAAATAGTTCTTGAAATAGTTATATGTATTCTAACGGTTTAAGATACTAAACATCTAAAGCTTTAAAAACAATAAATGCCCCAACTTCTCTGACCTTACAGAAATCCTGATCTACCCATTGAATCCCAAGCACTTCACCATTCTTAAACAACTGGGATTTTCAGAATGCTTCTTGCAAGGTTTACCAGAATTTAAAGGGGAAAAAATAAAAATAAAAATAAAAATAAAAAAGAACGGAATGCAAAAGACAAACTAAGAATACAAGCTTTCAATTGATTTTAAGCTATTTCAGTGAGCTTCTCACTGTGTCCAAATGAACTATTGCCATATAAACCTGCTGGAATAGAAGTCACTAGGCAGACCAGTCTACACTGGTACATAGGGTCATGTACACCCACGCAAGTGGTAGAGGGTACTGACCTCAGACTTTTGTATCTATTGAATTCTTTGTTTTATTGTTATTAGACAATATTAGTCTAAAAACATCTCCAAAAGGATCTGTTGCACACATTCTTAGTATTTCACAACAAACAGAGGTTGAAATGGAAATTCAGAGGTATTAGTGCAGAAGTTCAGAATGATCAGTGTGTTTAATACCTATGTGTACTCCCAGGAATTGCGAAGACCTCTGCTTAAAGCACTGGTTCTGCATGAACACACCACTATCTTTGTTCATTAGTTAAGAAAAAAAAAAAACCAAAGCATTTTTGGGCAGTTTCATATTTCTAATGAAACGTACATATATGTAGTTAACATTTTGTAAGGGTGACAGAGGAAAGAATTTGTGTATATCCTTCATTCAGCAACAAAACAGTTCTCAAAAGGACTCTACCACAGTCTCCGCAACAAAGACAGCAGAGCTATTACTTTCAAGAAAGGTTTCAGAGGGTTGGGGGGACAGAGGAGAGAAAAGATGGAGTCACAGATCTATGTTAGAAACTCCACTATAGTGAAGAACACTTATGTACAGACAGAAATCCAATGCTTTAAATACTTTTAGTGGAATGGAGAGTAACGAGAAAGAACTAGACACACCCTTTCAATATGAAATGAGTGAAATGGAGCCCTCAAAACAGAATAGAAGACATCTATTAGCAAACTAACCTCCTCAATTTTACTTTCCACCTTCTGTTCCCCATATTCTTGAAGAGACCTGCTGGCAAGAAAAGAAAAAAACATAATCCATACCTAAGCAACAGTTGCTCCACTGCACCTACATCATGCTTTTCTTGTTAAAATACTATCTTCAAAGCACCTCAAGTTAGTATTATTTCAAATACATACTCAGAGCAAACCAAAGTGTATTGTCCAATTACACAAGACATCAGCTAATCTTGTCACTGAGTTTGGCAGAAACTGAACCCAGGCCACAGGAAAGGGTAATAACAATAAAGATGGCATTCATTTCACAGAGAAAATTAATGTCTAATCATTGCAATAAGGTAGGATCAGTAGAAATGTTTTTGAGTGTAGCTTTACTATGCAAATGCCCAAGATGCCTTCAGGGTCTCTGTTCACTGCATGCTACAAGTATGCTAAGAAAACATTTTCCCTTTAATGCCACAACTGTAACTGTAAAAAAAAAAAAAAAAAAAAAAAAAATCAAAAAGAGAAAAAGGCAAATGTATCCAGCTTTGACTTTGAACTTTTCTAAAAACTAGGGGGAAAAAAAACTCCCTGTACTAAAACTTGTCGGAAGTGACCAACTGATGAGCAATACTGCCTTCTCACACAAACGTTACTCATTTGAAACGAAGCCAAGGATCAAGGTAATTTGTGAAAACAGAGCACCAAGAAGCCTTGCAGAAATCTGTGTGGTCTTATTTAGCATCTGATTATGTAAGGTCTCAACTAGTTGTGTTCATTCTTTGAGTAAACTTCTACAAGTGCAGAATATGGGTTTTTTTAAGTTTTACCTCTTGCATCTAGTCTACTCAGTTTTCCTTAAGTTTGTGTAATTCTTTTTTTCAGACTGGATATAAGGAAAAATTTTTTTACACTGAGAGTGGTGGAACACTGGCACAGGTTGCCCAGAGAGGTGGTGGATGCCCCATCCCTGAAAACATTCGAGGCCAGGCTGGATGGGGCTCTGAGCAACCTGATCTGGTTGGAGATGTCCCTGGATCCTTGCAGGTGTTTGGAGACTAGATGACCTTTAAAGGTCCCTTCCAACCCTAACGATTCTATGATTCTAAACTTTTGCATACTAGAGGATTCATGGGTATCTGACATAAAATAGAGTTCTTTCAAATAAAACAGAGCTCCTTTACTTGGAACCTGAAGTCATTACACCTAGGGAAACAGAAGATCCTTTGTTAAGCAGACATACATATGTCACACTGTTAGAAGTTAGAGCAATGATTCCCTTCATATCCCTCTGTAAAACTCTCTTACTAAAAAGTCATTTCAGTCTATTAATGAGGCAAAAATCTTATTTACTAGATCTGTTTTGTCATATGAGTAAAGAGTGCAGTAAATTCCTACAGTAAGACATACAGACCCTGAACTACCTTTTCAAACAAATTGTAATTTATTTTAACAGTGGGAAATAAAAGTTAAAATAATATGAATTTACTACAAAAAAAGCAATTCTTGTGAATTTTTCAAGTGTTTTTGCAAATAACAGGAATTTACAAAAACCTATGCAAACCATCTGTGGAATATGTAGCCCTTCCTCTCTGCTAAACGAGCACAGAAAATGCCAAAAAATCCCTCAGAATACTAAAAGGTCCCCTCAAAAATGGTTTTTACTATTGTTTATTCACAAATCCTAGAACTTAAGGACTGGCACTCTGCAGTTCATTTTTCAAATGAGCTCTTACTCCTAACAAAGACAATCTTACTGGCTGAGGACTAACACAGACATTCAGAAATAGTTTTCCCCCTTGATAGCTCTGAAGGGACATCTCAAATAAGTCAGATGCAGCTAACAGCAGAATTTGTAAGGACAGCTTATCAGGGAATGAACACACTGGATCCCATGTCCACCTGCCTCCCCAAACCTCTCTCTGAGGTTCTTGTCCTTCCTTCAGAAATGTTCAGCTGCTCATGTAACAGCTGTTAAGCTGTCACAGTTTGCTAGTCACAATAACATGGTAATCTAAACGATGTCTCCAGCTGCAAGCCGCAGCAGCTCAATGGCTGTTTGCCTAACAGCTGAACACTCTTTGTAGCAACGGTGGGAAACTCCAAGAGGAGTAAAGTGAATGGCTTGGGACAGGAGCAGAACCCAGGGTAAGCTGTCCTAGGTGAATTACTTTGCCTCAAACTTTCTTTACTCTGTGCTGCTAGGCATAGTAATGGAATACCAACACACTTTACTAGCAAAACACCACCATGAAGTATTTTGTCCTCTGTGGACAAAGACTTTGTTGTAGGGAACAGACTGTCCCCATATTCTCTGCATTTTCTTCTTCAGTTGTGTCTTCCTGGTGACTTTTCCCAGAGGATAAGCATTCCCATGCAAGTAGAAGCGCTGTGAAAATCTACATGTTTTGCATGTGTATGCTATGCCCTCCTACTTCTAAGGGTAAAATGTCCAGGGGACAGTGCAGGATTTTTTTTTGCTTTTCAACAATTAAACCATCAGATTCCCTCCCAATTAATGGTGGAGGAGGAAAAACCCTCAAAACCACATTTCTAATTCTAAGTACGGAAACATAATTACAGCAAGTAGTGGAGGATCTCCTGCTTTTCAATGTTTAAGCCTGAATCATCACTGAGATATCAGCAGATCTGTGCTGAGGAAAAGCAGAATCCAAGCCTATGTGCGCAGCTATGCAAATCAACTTGCCTGAAAAATAGATGTTGAAGTGTGAGCAAGATCCTAGGCGAGATTTACAGCAGACTCTTTTTGAGATTGAACACCTTATATTTAAAAAACGGTATCAGCTGCTTAGCAATCACTCAAACAGCGTGAGCTGCTGTTCCATTTTCTCCCTACTTGATATACAGTGATACATGTTGACGGGAAAGATAATTTAGTTTTATTTCATATAAGGATATAATTTTTTAATTGAATATACATTACCTCATATTGACAAAGTTTCCCCATACAGCTGGAAAATAAGAAGAGAGAGAACATTTCAGTGCCATATAACAGTACATGAGGTCATTTTTTTCCTGTAATCATCAGAAGGAATTTAAAACAATATTAAGTATGTTTATCACAAATTATCTAAATAAGTTACATACATGATATATAGACACACACCCCAAGTGATAAGAATACAGTTTAATAGCATGCAACGAATTCTGAAGAACTTACATGAAACTTAAAATGTAGGAAAATACAATAATTAAATAAAAAAGACTAGACTACTCCAGTGCACACCTGGAATTGTCTGACTAGTAAACCAGCAGATATACTTATCTGATCATTATCCCCACATTATATTACATAAACAAAACGTACAAGAATTCTCTGAACTGTCATTTGTCACTGCACACAGATTAAACAAACCTGAGCACTGGACTTGTTTACTAAAGTACTCCTTAAAGAATACTGAAGAAAGGAGTCCTGTAGACCTGAACCATACAAATTGGAAACTACAGACTGACAGGAGTAAAAAGACTGGCGACCACAGGCAATAGCTGAACCAGTCCAAAGAGGTGCCACAAGAGGCCTGCATTAAAGGCAGCAAGGGCTTGTGCACACGTGTATTCTCTCTCTAAATATATTGTGATGCAGACACAAAACTACCTAAGCAATGTAACCAAATGCTTCACTGAGCAAACAAAGCTCATTTATTACACTGTTTGTATGGAAAAAAAAGTTTTAAGGAAGACAAACTGCAGCATAAAACAGCACAGCAAACATGTATCAGCTGTTTCTCTGTTTACAAAACGATTCATCTGCTCAATTTATTTTCTACCAAAAAAAAATGTATATCTTCTGCAACTGCTCAGGGTTCAAGTGATTACATGAAGACTATCAGAACATTGATTTTCTTTTCAACTAGGACACAGAATGTAGTTTAAAGTGGAAAAGAAAAAAAAGAGAAGCCATAAACCAGGTTACGCTACAGACAACTTCAGCTCATCAAGACAAACAAGGTTAATACGGAACAATTACGTAAGCGATTCTGTGACAATAAGCAACACAGGAAATATACCCCAAATATCTCCAGAAAATCATTCTGCAATTGCTCTTTAAGAGACAAGGCTCAACCTAAGGATCCAAATTAAACTGGGTCTTAAGAAGGAGTAGCAGCCTATATGTAGTATTAACATACTTACAGAAAGCTGCTGAAGTGTCGTCAGTTTTTGCAAGCTGTCCTTCAGCTCTCAAGTAGCAGTTAATGAAGTATTTTGCCTAGATTCAGGCTTTGTACATACATTTTCATAATTATTACTTATTGATCTCAAGCAGATGATGAGGTGTTACAGAAATAAGAAAACAAAACCCACCGCT
Organism: Tetrax tetrax; assembly: GCA_009806455.1. Lineage (NCBI taxonomy): Eukaryota > Metazoa > Chordata > Aves > Otidiformes > Otididae > Tetrax > Tetrax tetrax. Next base: position 290,102 of record WHYT01017552.1, read on the forward strand.
ACAGTCAGAGGCACCTCTCAGGCCAGAGAAGAAAGGAAACATAACCAGGAAAAAAGTAGCAGGGAGGACGGGAGTGAGGATGCAGTAATGCAGCTGCTGTTCCACCCTTCAGGGGATGGCAAAGCTACTGAACTGTTTTTAACTACTGAACGCTGCTGAGTAATTCAAAGAGTAACTCGAATGCATGACAGACTATCAAACCAACTGTCGGAGGGCACTGTGATGTCCATGGTGGTATCATAAAGACTCTGCCATCTTCTGGGGAGAAGATATGGAAGCTTTTATTACAATAGATGATCAATAAAATCCAATGGAATAAAAAAAAAAAAAAAAATAATCGATTTTATGTTAATTAGCAAAAGTAAATT
>WHYT01017553.1:3297-14011 GCA_009806455.1 Tetrax tetrax
CACACACATGGCCGCCGACCACCTCTGCCGCCCCTGCGCACCCACCCCGCTGGCCGACAGCTGCAACCAGCCCTGCGTCAGGCACTGCCAGGACTCCCGCGTCCTCATCCAGCCTCCCGCCGTGCTCGTCACCCTGCCAGGACCCATCCTCAGCTCCTTCCCCCAGACCACCACCGTCGGATCCTCCGCATCCGCTGCCGTGGGCAACGTCCTCAGCGACCAGGGAGTGCCCATCTCCTCCGCTGCCTTTGGCTTCGGCTACGGCTTTGGAGGCCTGGGCTGCTTCGGTGGCGGTAGAGGCTGCTACCCCTGCTAAGGGCCCTGACACCAACCACGCACATCCTGGAAGCCACATCAGAGATTCAAGACACAATTCCAGGCCGTTGCTGGCCCATGGGCTCACCATCCATGCGTTACCTCTTCTAGCATCGCCGGTACTCTCTGCTGCATCCATCTGCTTACAACCCAAGGATCTCCAGCGTCCTCCAGTGTGACATTCCAGCCATAGGGCTGAAAGATCCTGGTGCTCTGGCAACATCCAGCTCACACAAGGGACCTCGACTGATGGTCGCCCGACTGGCACCTCAGACTGGCTCCCTTCCACTTGGCGTTCCTGCCTTGTCCCTCTTTTATTCCCCCTCAATAAAGTTCTCCTGCATCCAAGCCTGAGACGCCTCCTCTTCCTTTCTTCTCCCAAGGCTCCTCCAGTCTCACCCAGCACAAAGCCAGGGCTCAACAGCCCATTGGGGTGGGTGGCAAAGGGCTACAAGACGTCACTTAGGCAGTGTGTCCTCAGCAATATCAACACTGGAAGCACAGGGCAGCTTCCAGAATGTGACACAAGCCCTTCACTCAGCCAAGCATGGTCTTGGACATGCTAGTGCACATCTACCCAAATCTCTGCTGGAAGCGACCCACGACAGCATGCACTTGACAAGTTCTCTTCCCCAGAACGACTCTCTGCCCATCACAGCAGCAGAATCACTGCAAACACAATCACTGAGTGCACCAGGAACCTCTGCAGAGCATCCACTTCAACCCAACCTGCTCAAGAGGGGTCACCTTAAGTAGTCTGTCCATGACCACGCCCTATGTCAGGTTTGCAGTATCACCAAGGATGGAGACACCAACGCCTCTCTGTGCAACTGCTTCCACTGTTTGACCACCCTCACACTGAAAAAGGGTTGCCTTCTCTTCCAAGCATGCCGCACGTCTTTGGAGCTTTCTCCATTTCCCTTGCAGTGGTTGTTGGCCTCGACGAGAAGAGTCTGACTCTGCTGTCCCCAGTCTCCCCCATCCAGGATCTAGACACATTGATGACATCTCCCCTGCATGGTATTGCCTCTTCTTGAAACACCTCCCAGCTTCTCCTCAAAGGAAGGATGCTCCAGTCCCTTCAGCGTGTTGGTGGCCCTGTACTCAACTCGCTCCACTAACTCCAAGGCCTTGTTCCACTGGGGAGCCCTCAACTGGACACAGGACTCCACATGGTTCCTCCCCAGTACTGAAGAGAGACAGACAGATTACCTCTCTCCACCTCCAGGCAACGCTCTTCCCAAAGTCGCCCTGGAGACCCTTGGCCTCTTTTGCCCCAGAGGTGCTTTGCTTCCTGGCAAGGCAGCTTGTTCTCCCCTCATCATCTACCAAGCTGCTCTTTTCAACACAGGAGGTTAATGGGTTGGTTAAGCATGACGTTCCCTTGGTGAACCCATGCTTACTACTCCTGGTGGCTTTCTTCTCCTCCATGTGCCTGGAAATGGTTTCCAGGATTAGCTGCTCCACCATCCTCCCACCGATCCGGGGGAGGCTGACTGGCCTGCCATTCCCTGGGTCCTCCTTCCTGGCCATCATATTTGAGAAAGGACAAGGGGTAATGGGTTTAAAATAGAGGGAGGTAGATTTAGACTGGATATTAGGAAAAAAAATTTTTACAATGAGAGTTGTAGAGCACTGTCCCAGGTTGCCCAGAGAGGTGGTGGATGCCCCATCCCTGGAAACGTTCAAGGCCAGGCTGGATGAGGCTCTGAGCAACCTGATGTGGTTGGAGATGTTCCTGCTCCTTGCAGGGGGGTTGGACTAGATGACCTTTGAAGGTCCCTTCCAACTCTAACCATTCTATGATTCCTGCCCTTCTTCAAGACAGGAGTGACATCTGCTTTCCTCCAGTCCTCACAGACCTTCCGCACTCCCCAGGATCCTTCAAACATTATCGACGCTGCCCTCACATCAGCCAGTGACACCATCCAGCGACATCAGCATTCCTGGGTTCTTCCCATCACGTTCACCCATGGAACGAGCCTGTGACCCTGCTCCGCTGTGGATGTGGCTCCTGCAGGGCTGCCCGGCCAAGGAGCTGGCAGGGTGTGCATGTTCTGCACCTTCATACCTCTAGGCCTTCCAGATCGTGCGCTCAGACCCAGATCTTTGAGTACCAAAGACCTTCGGTCCCCTCCAAAATTCCTCATCACCAGCCGCTCACTCTTTCTTCTCCTTTGTTGTCTTTTATTTTTCTCTCTCTGTGAAAAGGCTCCTGCAGAACAGGTGAGCTTTGGACTGGGACAGGAGCTTGCCGTCTCTGGGGCTGTTGGCACTGAAATATTCATCAAAAGCAAATTCAGTGAACGTCTCCAGAGCAGCGGGAGTCCAGCGTGTCGGAGAGGTCTGCACACAGCTGGAGTCGGCCTGGTTTCAAAGGGTTTGCCTAGGAACAAAGCCCTTCCCTAAAATCCAAACCAAACATCACCTGCCCTGGAGCTGAGCAAGGAGAGGGGGAGTGGGTTTGGATCTGTTTGGCCTTTTTTTTACCCGTGATTTAGTGTAAATAGCGCATCTCCCCTGCAGACCTGCTTCATCGGCCTTGACGGGCTTACATCAGCTCATCTCGATGTCCAATCAATAGAAGACAAACTCAAGTAATACCTGCTTTTATTGTTGTTCACCTTGGTCTTCAGCCAGCTTGACATCAACTCTTGGACCGAAATGGGTGCAGGATCTCACCTCCGAGCAGCTCCGCGACGTGCCCAAGCAGCCAAGCCCAGAGGGATGTCTGCTTCGTGCGTCAGAGCACGTCTCAGCCCAAACTTGCTCCAGAGCCGCTCATTTCGGGCACAGTCAGCTCAGATGGGTTCAAGGGAGCGCTGGGAGGTGGCTCATAGCCAGGTTGCCCTCTGCCCAGAGGATGGATGGACCAGCACATGCCTCTCTCCCTTCCACCTCAGGGAAGCCCTTTGGTTGCCCCCAGCCCAGCTCTCCGTACCTCCTTAGAAGACCCCAAGCCAGGCACGCAGCAGGAGGGACGTGCTGGAGGGCACCCTCCTGAGCTGCATGTGAAACGGGCGGCACCTCTCCCAGTGTCTGGCTCTCAACGGGACACTCAGCCACCCAGCCAGGACCCCGGTCTCAGAGCAGCCCCCATGCGTGGCCTTTTCCCTTGTCTCTCTCCTTCCAAGAGGACTGGACTCAGCAGGGCCAACTGCAAAGAGATGACAGCAAGGACATTATCGCACAGCAGCTCCTCCTGATCCATGAACCAAGAGTCTGCAAGGGGTCCAGTTTGTTCCCGTCCCACCCCAAGTCAGAAATTTTCCATTCGAACTGCTCCTGGTTCATATTTCACATAATCGCTAAATGGTTTGGGTTGGAAGGGACCTTCAAAGCCCACCCAGTCCAACCCCCCTGCAAGGAGCAGGGACATCTCCAACCACATCAGGTTGCTCAGAGCCCCGGCCAACCTGGCCTGGAATGTTTCCAGGGATGGGGCAGCCACCACCTCGCTGGGCAACCTGGGCCAGTGTCCCACCACCCTCAGTGTTCTACCACCATCAAAAATTTCTTCCTTAGATCAAGTCTGAATCCACTCCCTTTTAGTTTAAAACCATCCCCCCTTGTCCTATCACTCCAGCCCCTATGGAAACTGGTGGGAGCTCCTTGGGACAAAATGTGCTTCCTCCAGCAGAAATCACGCATGGAGGGAGGCACAGGCTGCGCTGCGAGACGTGACCTTGAAAGGGGCTCACTGCTGCTGTGCTGTCTACCTAAAAACATTAAAAAAGAGGCACAAAACTGAAATCCAAGTGGGAGAGGCACGCTTAGAGCTGGTGTGTCTCACCTGGGTTCCTGGAGCTTGGCTGCAGCCACGCAGCATCATCACGCGCCGGCTTCCACGCAGGGATGGACTCTGTCCAAGAAGCTCGCACCCCTCTGCCCCACTTTCCCAGAAGGAATGAGGAAGGCAGAGCAGGGAGTGGGGCTGGACCCGAAACCGGACCAGTTCAAGAGAAAGAGGCCACCTACAAGGAAGCTTCGTTACGGAAACGACAGATGAAGCAGCGGTTCTCTGACGGCGACGGGATCTGACCAAGCCACCCAAGCTTTATCCTGCCTACCGCAAGGTCCCCGGCTGTCCTCTGGTTCGTGTCACACGGGAGACCTGCCCAGCTGAGCCAGTGGGTCTCCTCCAGCCTGTCCTCCTCAACTCACAAGATCATCCCAGTCAATATCAAAAGCCTGGGTGATATTTCGTTAACAAGAGAGTCCTGCTCCATCCCATGCAGTCACCGCAAGTTTACACCTCTCCCCTGTGACCTTCCCTCATGCCCTAACGTTGCTTCGTTAATTAGCTCCAAAATGACCATAATTAAATCCAGCACCGTGGTTATTCAGCTGCTGCCACCACAGCTCTGGCTACACCACGTCCCAGCGGTTCCTTGGCCAAAATGGGGATTATCCGAAGCTCCTGTCCTCCTGGCACCTGGAATATCTTCCTGGGCAAAAACATTTCCATAGCTCAGCTCATGGATGCCCCATGAGTGGAAGTCTTCAAGGCCAGGTGGGATGGGAGTTGGACTGGCTGATCTTTAAAAGTTTCTTTCAACCCAAACCCTTCTATTCCATAATTTTTACCGCGTGGCAAGCTGGAAGCGTGGATGCCGCTGGACGTGGGGTGGTTGCGATTTGTCCCTCTGCCTTCAGCCGGTACAGGTGGGGTGGGACATGCGGGAAACATCAACATGAGGTTTCTCCTTGCCCAACCTTGGTGTCTGGCTGAGGATGACAGAGGCGACGCTGTTGGCAGGGTGGATTAGCCGGCATGGAGAAGGAGCTTCAGTGCTTCACCTCTGTCTCCGTGTACGAGCATCCTGCGTCATGGCGGGGGGAAAAATAACACCAAGGTCGGAGTCGCTCGGGGGAGCGGGATTTTGGAGCTGGGAAAGCCCTGGGAGAGCTGGGGACATGCTGGGACTCACCTAGCTGGGATGCTCCTGTGGGACATGGCTGGGGACGGGAGCACAAGGTGACATCTTTGGATGCACAGGAGGGAAAAATGACCCCACGGATTCAGCTGTTCCTCGCTTTCCCAAAGGAAAACAGCACGTTCTGCTTTTCCCGAGTGGGAATAGGAGGTCTCACCAAGGAGAAAGGGGAGGGAAGGAGTGGAAACTCACGGTATCCTACTACTCCTTGACATCGGGGTCATATCGCTTTTGGGGGGAAAATGGGAATTCCTGGCTGGGTCTCCCTTAACCTTTATTTTCCAACACTTTAATTTAGAGCAGTGCCATTGCCTCGCAGAAATCCTCAAGGAAAAGCCAGCTGGAAGGGGGTTGTCTTTGGAGCCATCCCCCACCCACCGCAAAGCCCTGCTCATTTTAAATCTCCGCTTAAGAGCATTAACGGTAATTAAGCTTTTTCTCATCAAAATCCCTTTTGAGGAGCCCTTTGCGTTAGGGAGGAGGGGAGGGAGCCTGCGCACCCCCTTTCCCTGCACCGCTGCCCGCTGTGTGATGGGTGGTGGTACCGGTGTCCCCCGGTGCTGGGAGAGGTCCCCGTACCGGTCACCCCGGCCGCGGACTCCATTTCCCGAGGAGCCGAGCGGCGGCGCCCGGTGATGGCGGCGGGGAGGCAGGAAGCGCGGCCGAGCTCCGCCGAACCCGGCCGAATCCTGCCGAACCCGGCCGAGTCTCGCCTAACCCGGCCGAATCCTGCCGAACCCGGCCGAGCTCCGCCGAATCCAGCCGAGCAGAGCCGAAGGCCAGACAGCGCCAAGCCGAATCCAGCCGAGCTCTCCCGAGTCGAGCCGAATCTAGCCGAGCCTCTCCGAACCGAACGCAGCCGAGCACCGCCGAACCCAGCCTGGGTCCACCGAGCCGAGCCGAACGTAGCCGAGCTGAGCCGAACGCAGCCGAGCCCCGTGGCGGGGTGAGACGGGACCCCCCTTTCCCGTCGTGGGGCGTTTTGGGGGCGGCTCCCCCCACGCAGGGGTGCTCGGGGGGCCGTCGGGGGTCCCCAAAGGGAGGGGGCGGTACGGAGGGCTGAGCCCCAGGGGCGGAGGGGTTTGGGGGGGGCCTAGGCGGTGCTGCGGGAAAGGGGCTGGGGTGCAGGGCGGGCGTGGGGTGCCGAGCGGGGATTTGGGGTGCGGAGGTGATGTGGGGTGCAGAGCTGGGATTTGGGGGGCAGGGCGGGCATGGGGTGCAGGTTTGGGTGCACACCTGGGGTTTGGGGTGCAGGGGAGCTGTAGGATGCAGATCCGAGTGTGGAGCTGGGATTTGGGGTGCAGATCTGGGTGCAGACCGGGGGTTTGGGGTGCAGGGGAGGCATGGGGAGCAGGCCTGGGGTGCAGGTGGAGGCGTGGGGTGCGGACCTGGGGTTTAGGGTGCAGACCTGGGATTTGGGGTGCAGGGGATCTGTGGGGTGGAGATCTGGGTGCAGACCTAGAGTTTGGGGTGCAGGGAGGGGTCTGAGGTACAGGCCTGGGTGCAGACCTGGGGTTTGGGGTGCAGGGCAGGCATGGGGTGCAGACCGGGGACTCAGGGTGCAGGAGGAGAGTTGGGGTGCAGATCTGGGGTTTGAGGTGCAGGGGAGGTGTGGGGTGCACACCTGGGAGTTGGGGTGCAGGAGGAGATTTGGGGTGCAGATCTAGGGTGCAGACCTGGAACTCAGGGTGCAGGAGGAGAGGTGGGGTGCAGGAGGAGATTTGGGGTGCAGAGCTGGGGTTTAGGGTGCAGGAGGAGATTTGGGGTGCAGAGCTGGTGTTTGGGGTGCAGGGGAGGTGTGGGGTGCACACCTGGGAGTTGGGGTGCAGGAGGAGAGTTGGGGTGCAGAGCTGGGGTGCAGACCAGGGCCTCAGGGGAGGTGTGGGGGTGCGGGGAGACCCTCGTTTCCGGAGGCCGTGCGGCGCCACGTGGCGGGGTCTGGCCCCAGCGAGCCACGGGCCGCCGTCCAGGTTCGTTAATTAGCGACGACAGCTGACGAGCTCCTGCCGCCTCGGCCCGACCGGGGGTGCCCACGCCGGGGTGGGGGTGGTCCGTAGCGGGGTGCACCCTGAGCCCCCCCACCACGACCACTGCTCCCCGCAGGGTTTTGGCCATGACGGAGGCGGCGGCGCCGGGGCCCAAGCGCATCCTGGTGACGGGCGGCAGCGGGTTGGTGGGAAGGGCCATCGAGAAGGTGGTGGCGGATGGAGAGGGGAGGCCGGAGGAGGAATGGATCTTCGCGTCCTCCAAAGACGCCGACTTGACGTGAGTTGAGCGCGGTGGGTTTTCACTTGGAAACTCTCCCGGTCTTCTCCCCTGAACCCCTAAATTTCCCACCCCAGGAACGCCGCGGAGACCAAAGCCCTGTTCGAGCGGCACAAGCCCACCCACGTCATCCACCTGGCCGCCATGGTTGGGGGCCTCTTCAAAAACATCCGCTACAACTTGGATTTTTGGGTGAGCGCCTGGCAAACGGGTGGTACGGGGATCCCCGAGGGTGCCGCAACCCTCCCCGCGCCCTGAGGTGGGACACGGGGACGGAGCTTGCTCTGGTCCCGGGGCCAAACCAGAGCTCTTCTGGTTTCTGGAGTTACTACACCTAGGGTTCAGGGTTTTGGAGGTCCCCAACCCCACTGATCTCCATCCCTAGAGGAGAAACGTCCACATCAACGACAACGTCCTGCACTCGGCCTATGAGATGGGGGTGGAGAAGGTGGTCTCCTGCCTCTCCACCTGCATCTTCCCGGACAAGACGACATACCCCATCGATGAGAGCATGGTGAGCGTCTCCATCCCGATGCGTGGCCCAAGGAGGGGGCTCTGTCCCGCTTAACTCGCTGCTCTCTTGTCCCCAGATTCACAACGGGCCACCGCATAGCTCCAACTTCGGCTACTCCTACGCCAAGAGGATGATCGACATCCAAAATAGGTGCAGGACGGAGATCCTCCGGTTGTCAGGGCGAGGAGAACCCCCTGGGGCTCCAGGAGTTAAATGGAGATGGGGAGATACCTGGGGATGGAGATGCTGCCGGTTGGGGGAGGTCTTCTGGGGGACACCTCTGTGCTCATCTGGAGATGACTGCGGCTGGTTGACCACCCATCTGCACCTCCCCTGCTCTCACCCAGGGGCTACTTTGAGCAGCACGGTTGCCGCTTCACCGCCGTCATCCCCACCAACGTCTTCGGGCCGCACGACAACTTCAACATTGAGGACGGCCACGTCTTGCCGGGGCTCATCCATAAGGTCTACCTGGCCAAACGTGAGCGCGGCAGGACTTCTTCTGGCTTTTTTGGGGGGGAGGGTTGGTTTGGTTTTTGGTTTTTTTTGCTCCTTGCCTGCTCCGCAGCGTAGCTGGGGTGGGTGGAGGAGCTGAGGTGGCTTCGATGCTCATGGACGTGGTCTCCTTCCACAGAGAGCGGCTCGGCTCTGACCGTCTGGGGCACGGGCAAACCCAGGAGACAGTTCATCTACTCCCTGGTATGCGTGGCCCCGTGGGGAGGGGGGGCGCATGGGGCTGGGCTGGGGGCCCGGGTTGTCCTGGGCAGTGTTGGGTTGGGTTCTCCCGGAATGGGAGGGTTGGGAGACAGCAACCATCCACCAAGAGCTGTCCGTCCATCTGCAGGACCTGGCCCGGCTCTTCCTGTGGGTCCTGCGGGAATACGATGAGGTGGAGCCCATCATTTTGTCAGGTAAGCCCCAGCTGCTCCCCCCCTACAAGGGGCTCCAGCCCCTTTCCAAGAAGACGGAGGAACGGCCGCAACCGTGCTCTTCTCCACAGTGGGAGAAGAAGATGAGGTCTCCATCAAGGAGGCAGCGGAGGCGATCGTAGAGGCCATGGACTTCAGGGGAGAGCTCGTTGTATCCTTCAACGCAAAGCTGGGGGGCACCCCAGTTTCCACCAGCAGCCATAGGGCTCCAAGAGCACCTCCTCCACTGCTCCTCCACAGCCAGGACGTGGTGGGACAGAGCTGGTTTTTGGGGTTTTTTTTTTCCCCCCCATTTTGGTTTCCCTTAATCCCAATCCCAGTTTGACAGCACCAAGGCGGACGGGCAGTTCAAGAAAACGGCCAGCAACGCCAAGCTCCGGCACTACCTGCCCGCCTTCCAGTTCACGCCCTTCAGGCAAGGTGAGATGGAGGGGGGCTCCACGAAACACGGAGGTCCTACCTGCTGCCGTCAGCCTCGGTGGCATCGGGGCGATCCATCCTTGGAATACTTAAAGGGGGCTTCTAAGAAAGATGGGGACGGACTTTTTAGTAGGGCCTGCAGCGACAGGACAAGGGGGAATGGTTTTAAGGTAAAAAAGGGGGGATTCAGAGTAGATAAAAGGATGACATTTTTTACGCTGAGGGTGGTGGAGCACTGTCCCAGGTTGCCCAGAGAGGCGGTGGATGCCCCATCCCTGGAAACATTCCAGGCCAGGTTGGATGATGAGCAACCTGATCCGGTTGGAGATGTCCCTGCTCCTGGCAGGGGGTTGGACTGGGTGGGCTTTGAAGGTCCCTTCCCACTCAAACCATTCCATGATTTTATGAAGAACCTGCCTTCCCAATCCCAAAACCCATCCCGCCTTCTCCCTCCCCAGCCGTGAAGGAGACCTGCGCCTGGTTCAACGCCAACTACGCCAACGCCAGGAAGTGACGGGCCAACGCGGCCCCGGGACCGGCATCATCCTCTTCATCTCAGGGTTGTCCTTTGCTGGGGCAGAGGACGGGGCTGGGGGGGCGGCGGGGGGTGACAGTGACATTTCCAAAGTAAGAAGGGGCCAAAGCCCAGTGAGCAGCCCCCACGTTCCCACCCGCTGCTGGGAGCGGCGCAGGACGCCCAGGGCGAGGGACCCCAAAAGTGCTGGATCCTCAGACCAGGTGGTGGCACCCAACTGGAGCCACCACCTTGGCCACGTCCAAGAGGCTGGCGGCTCTGCCTGAGCTGTAAAGGGCTACGCTGCTAATTACCTGTAATTAGGCTCTAATTAAGGGAAGGTGACCAGGGTTCCTCTGGCACAGGAATGGCAGGTGGGCGTCTGCTGTTGTTTTGGGCACGTGGGGGTGGTCCTGAGGCCTCCAGCAAAGCCCCAGCGTCAGGATGGGGTGGAGGAACCAGAGCAGGGAAGGCTCCGACTGTAAATTCAGCATTTATTAAAATATACGCAAATAATATAAAACCGGTGTGATGAGGGGCGGCCGCCCCACACGACAGCCCCGTACCCACGTCAGATGGCACCCTTGGGGTCCTGAGCACCACCACGTGTTCTCCACCAGGGTCTGGAAGACCCCGAAAAGGTTTAAAACCTGTTTGGGAAGGGCTATGGAGTCAGACACGAGAGGGGGAGTCTGTGGCCAAGCCACTGCACGAGGCTCGAGCGGTGGTGTGGACGTGGCAGAAGTTCTGCCCAGGGGTGGCCGTCTTCCGGCATCGCTGCCCGGCCTTGGTGAGCCCCTGGCACGGGGACCGCGAGGAC
>WHYT01017554.1:0-15894 GCA_009806455.1 Tetrax tetrax
CTCTGCTGTGAGGCCAGGCTGGGAGAGCTGGGGCTGTTCAGCCTGGAGAAGAGGAGGCTCCGGGGAGAGCTGAGAGCGGCTCCCAGTGCCCAAAGGGGGCTGCAGGGAAGGTGGGGAGAGACTCTTCAGCAGGGCCTGGTGGGACAGGACCAGGGGTGATGGTTTCAAAACAGAGGGAGGCAGATTCAGATCAGATATTAGGAAAATATTTTTTCCACTGAGGGTGGTGGGGCACTGTCCCAGGTTGCCCAGCGAGGCGGTGGATGCCCCATCCCTGGAAACATTCCAGGCCAGGTTGGCCGGGGCTGTGAGCAACCTGATGTGGTTGGAGATGTCCCTGCTCCTGGCAGGGGATTGGACTGGGTGGGCTTTGAAGGTCCCTTCCAACCCAAACCATTCCATGATTCCATGGTTCTATATACGTGGATACGTAACAGCTGCCTGCTTTAAATTTAGAGAAATAAGCCTACGTAGAAAGATGAGTTTGTGATTTGTTCGTTAGGATCATATAAAGGTGGCAAAACCAACTCTCGAGGGGAAAAAAAAAATCAGGAGAATCATTTATACACTGGTTTCCATGCCTTAGTAGGTAAATTAAATTGAATTTTAAGTATCGCACTGTTGGATGTGTATCCATCCCTACCCCAAGCCCCTGTAGCCATGGGCACATGGCTTTCCGGAGCCGGCCGGGAGACGATGTTTTCTTAGCGGGATAATTCCCGTAATCGCAGCTCCGCTGGACTCCTTTAACCTCTTCCGTGCTGAGTCCGTGCTTGACACACGGATTCCTATGGAGCCCTGCTGCCTGACTGGGATATTCATTTGCTTTAATTAAAATATTTCAGCTGTTCTTGCTCTTTTTGGTATTATTACTATTTCCTCTGTGATAAAAAGAACATTGAGAAAGAAACCATCTCAGGAAAAAACAATTACCCCAGGTATTTTTGGGAAGCAGGCGGGAGGGAAAGCCTCGAGTGGGATTCGGCTGTACGTCTGGCTGATTATTTTGGAAAATATTTAAAGTTGAGGCTGCTTTGGGGTTGGAGGTGATCGAGATGACTCTGGCCATCTGGCATTATCACTTCTGTGCTAGGATGGAAGAACGTCCATGACCTCCTTTCTCTTTCCTTCTCGTTTTCGAGGGCCCTGTAGCCCACCGATGAGGATGGTAGGACGCCGCCTCGGGGGGATTAGGTGTCCTGTCCCACGTGGATGTGGGACCTACGCTGCCCAAACGGTGTCACGCTCAGCGTGGGCGCCCGGCTGGAGCACGACTTAGGCGCTAAAGCCGGTAACACCTGCCCGTCTCGTACGCTGAAAGAGATCCATTTCAGCTAATCAGAGTTAAACCGTAATGAACTTTGTCCAATCGTCTGAGCTAATGGGGGTAAAAGGAATCTAATTAATGGGACAATGGTCCCCGGTCTTCCTGGTATAATTAACTGATCTGCTGCAGCATTAGAGCGCCGGGTTGGAAAGCTGTGTATTAGGGGTTGTCAGCATTTCCATTCTCAAGCTTCGCCTAAGCGGTTTATGGGGATGCTGTCATGGGTTTTAGGCTGAAAGTTGACCTACCTTGAAAACAGCTTCATCTGGGCAATCACGTCTTCCGGAACAGTTCTTTTGTCTGTTCTCCGGGCCAGTGTTGTACTGGAGAAGTTTTTATAGTGGAAACTTGGCCAGAGAACTTGAGTAACTTTGGAAAGTTTCAGAAGATCCTGACGTGGGTGGGATCGGACCCTTTGCTGGAGAGAAGCCAAGCAAGGTGGTTTTGAGTTGGGCTTCAAGATGAGCTAGGAGTGAGCAGTGCTTTTTTTTGGGTTGGGGTTGGTCTTCTGAAAGATGGGGAGGAGGTCTTTAACCACCTGGAAGCTCTGGAGAAGAGGCATGCAAAAGGCTAAGCATGAGGAACTGAAACAGCCAGCGAGATGTAGGATGAAGGGGAACTGAAACTGTGGGTTATTTAGGCAGCATTTCAGAAATTGTGAGGTAAGGGATGTGCAGAGATAGGGGGACCAATTAAATGCAGGAGAGTAGCCAGCAGAGCAGGAGACCTCAGCAAAAACCTGCTTAGTCCCCACCGGAACAGAAGAGTTCACTGAGTCGCTGGAGGAGCCATGGTCTTATAGAATCATAGAATGGTTTGGGTTGGAAAGGACCTTCAAAGCCCACCCGGTCCAACCCCCCTGCCAGGAGCAGGGACATCTCCAACCACATCAGGTTGCTCAGAGCCCCGGCCAGCCTGGCCTGGAATGTTTCCAGGGATGGGGCATCCACCGCCTCTCTGGGCAACCTGGGACACTGCTCCACCACCCTCAGTGGGGGTGCTGGTGCATGAGAAGCTCAACGTAAGCAGGCAATGCGCCCTTGGGGCCCAGAAACCAACAGCACCCTGGGCTGCACCCAGAGCAGCGTGGGCAGCAGGGTGAGGGAGGGGATTCTGCCCCTCTGCTCCGCTCTGGTGAGACCCCCCCTGCAGCGCTGCGTCCAGCTCTGGAGCCCCCAACAGCAGAAGGCCGTGGAGCTGTTGGAGAGGGTGCAGAGGAGGCCACGCAGATGCGGAGAGGGCTGGAGCAGCTCTGCTGTGAGGCCAGGCTGGGAGAGCTGGGGCTGTTCAGCCTGGAGAAGAGAAGTCTCCAGGGGGACCTTCTTGCAGCCTTTCAGTACTTCAAGGGGGCTTCTAAGAAAGATGGAGAAAGACTTTTTAGCAGGACCTATAGTGACAGGACAAGAGGCAGCAACTTTAAAGAAGAGGGTAGATTTAGATTGGAAAGAATATTTTTTTCCTTTGAGGGTGGTGAGACACTGTCCCAGGTTGCCCAGAGAGGCGGTGGATGCCCCATCCCTGGAAACATTCCAGGCCAGGTTGGCCGGGGCTGTGAGCAACCTGATGTGGTTGGAGATGTCCCTGCTCCTGGCAGGGGGGCTGGACTGGGTGGGCTTTGAAGGTCCTCTCCAACCCAAACCATTCGATGATTCTATGAAAGCCACTCGGTTGCAGTGTTTGGCCCGTGAAGCCCCTCATGTGAGGGTGGCACCATGCTTCTCCTGCCTCGTGCTCCTGATTGAAGCTCTCAGGGAAGGGAAGACACGAGCTGACTCCTGGCTTGAACCATGTGTAGCCCAAGTTGTATCTTTTTCTGCAGGCTTAATTAGGCCTTTTTACAGACCTAATGCTCCCGGTTTTAATCCCCAGCTCCGCGTAGGATTAATGACACTGGGGACTTCTCTGTCTCTGACTCTTCTCCCAGGCTGTGTGGGTGGTGAAGAAGGATCAATGTGGCTCTTGCACAGAGTGAAAATTGACATTTTTAAACCTGTGCTCAAAACAGGGGATATTTAGAGGTGTTGAATGAGTCTTGTAGTCCAGGTAGAGCTGGTGCTGGGTTTTTTTTGGGATGGGTGCAGGGGGACAATGTGTTGGCTGCTCTCCAGGATTATCCCCAAACCAACTGTGGGGTGAGCCGATGGGTTTGGCTGGGCACCGGCCTCTGAACGTGCACCAGAGGGTGACAGTGGGGTGAAAAGCTGGAGACCTGTCAAATCTCACTTGTCAAAACCCAAAGATGTGGTTTATGGAGGTGCATCCTTCTGCGTCTTGGACATGAGGACTCTGCATGGATCTCGTTCCTGTCCTGGTTCTTCAGCTTCAAAGGAGGAAAACGGTCTAGAGAATGAGAAAATTGGGAAAAGCAGAGCACAGACTGATCCTAGAAACGGGTCGGGAACCCCAAATAATTTCTACTGGTTCTTCCCTTCTGTCAGCTGTTACCAGTCTGCAGCAGAGGCTTCCTTGGTGCACACCATCATCGTCTCTACCTGGAGCTGCTCTCGTCCGGGCCGGTTACTGACCAGCTCCTGGTGATGGGGGCTTCAGGGCTTGGCTTTGCCCCCAAACATTTACAGAGCTGCCCCGGCAGAGCTGGGTGCAGGGTTATCCCGTGGCCATAACCTGGAGGTGTCAAGCTTACACTAGCTGATTTGGGGGTTCACCACCAGTTTAATTCTCCCTTGGTGAGCCGCCAAGCCTGGGCCTTTCCCACAGCTGCCCCATCTCTTTTCTCAAACCTTGTAATTGTCGTCGTTCAGCCCCGATCGGGACCAGACTACGCAGTCGCTCTCTCACTCCCCCCACCCTCCGAGAGAACAGGGAGAGATAATAGAAAAAAAAACCGACTCGAGGTTTGAGATAAGAACAGGGAAAAATCCTTAAAGTTACCGTCACAGGCAAAAACAGACTCGACTTGGGGAAAACTATTCATTTATTGCTAAAACTACCAGGAGAATGAGACAGAGAACAAGATAACCTCCCCCCACCCCTCCCTCTTCCCGGGCTTAACATTCTCTCTGCCACCTTCCCCCCGCGAGCGGCACAGGGGGGAGAGGGAATGGGGGTCGCGGTCAGTCCATCACTTGTCGCTTTACGCCGCTGCTTCATCGTCGGGGGAGGAACTCCTCACATTCCTCCTCTGCTCCAGCGTGGGGTCCCTCCCACGGGCCACAGTCCCTCGTGACACTGCTCCGGCGTGGGTCATCTCTTCCACGGGTGCAGCCCCTCCAGAACGGCTGCCCCAGCGGGGCCTCCACGGGCCACAGCCGCATTCAGGCCTCCACCTGCTCCGGCGTGGGGTCCTCCTCGGGCTGCAGGTGGATCTCTGCTCCTCCGTGGGCTCCCCGGGCTGCAGGGGGACAACCTGCTCCACCATGGTCGTCACCACGGGCTGCAGGGGAATCTTGGCCAGGAGCCGCATTACTGCTCCCCTCCTTCTTCACTGCCCTTGGCATCTGCAGCTGTTCCTCTCACAAGAAAAGTTCTTCACAACGGGCTGGCAGACGCCTCTCAGAATCTCTTCACATTGCCCATCCCATCTCCTCTCCACCTCTTGCAGCCAGGCCGGGCTGAGTTGGGCCCAGTCGGCCGCCCGGCGGGAGGCCAGAGGGTGAGGCCTGCAAGGCCCATGAGGCCTGCGCCTCCCTCTCTAGGCCTCTGCCGCTGCTCAGCTGCTTCACATTTTCTCCCCTTTTTTTTTCCTGATTTCCCCTTCTTAAATCCGTTATCGCAGAGGCGCTGTCACAGGACATTCTGCTCCCAACTGGCTCGGCCTTGGCCAGCAGCAGGTCCGCCCTAGGCCCGGCCGAGTCCACTGAACAAAGGGGAGCGACTTCTAGCAGTTTCCTACAGAAGCTGCCACCTTGGGCCCCCCCTCAGTAAACAAAACCCCAACAGTAATGTTTGAAACGTTGGATATTGCCGTTGCTGCTGCAGTGCCCGTGCTCCAGCAGCTGGCTCAGAAATGTCGTTATGTTCCCGTGGCCTTGTCTGGTCCTTTGCAATGAGAATCGATGCAGTTGCTCTGGTCTCAACTTCATTTTGGATGAAGAACTGAAAAAGATTTACGTCTTGCAAAGACACTGGAGCCAGGTTGCCCAGAGAGGTGGTGGATACTCCATCATTGGAAGTGTCCAAGGTCAGGTTGGATGGGGCTTTGAGCAACCTGATCTAGTGGAGGACCTAGATCAAGATGATCTTTAAAGGTTCCTTCCAACTCGAAGCGTTTGATGATTCTATGAAATATTCTCCAGCAGCTTAGCTCAAGCGTGGCTATATGTCTTACACCCTTTTGATAAGGCACTGCAAGAAGATTGGGATGTTATTTTTTTACCTGGGTCTTTCCGAGAGTAATTATTTGAGGAGACAACTTCTCCAGCCTGTGCGAGAACTGGGAAGAGATGTTGTGCCTATGGGATGTGGACATTGGAGGAAACCACAAAAAAAAACCCTCAACAACCTGGCTTTGCAGGTATAACCCAGTGTTTCTTTTACAACATGCAGCCGTAAAAGCGACTGCGATGGTTTCGATTGCGGGATGAAGTAATGGAATGAAGTGTGAAGAAGAAATCCATTTAGCTAGCTTTGATAATAGCATTGGCAGCAGCACGCAGGAGCAGCCGAAAGCTTTTAAACAGATGAAGGAAATATGAAATGTTTCAAAGGCGGTTGGTATTGTTTGCCAATGTTCCTGGTGGCTTTGCTGTTGGTATTAGAGCTTCCACGATCATGAGCCTGGCGCGCAGAAGGATGCTCTGGGCCGGAGGAGGAAACGGGCCTGGGCCGCTGGGGTTGCCGAGGGAGGTCAGCGGCTCAGTTGTGCCAAAAAGTGGCGCAAATCGACTGTGTCGCGGTGGCTGGGCATGTCCTCCGTGGTATCACCGTCATACATCACCCACCACCAAGAAATACTGGTGACAGGATCGCTCACTTGGTGGGTGCTACCCACCGAGCACGTGATCCTGTCACCGTTATTTCAGCCTTCGCGTGTAGCTGTATGGCACCGTCACAGCTCGCTCTGATTTAATTGCTAAGGTTAATTAGGATTGAAATCCACGAGATGGAAACCCTTGATTTCAATCATCGCTTCTAGGCGTTGTGTTCCCTGTCTTCATTCACCAACTGTTTCTCTGTGGGTTGCAGAGGGTCCAGAGGAGAAAGAAAGGAAGATATTTTTGACGCTGAGGGTGGTGGAGCAGTGTCCCAGGGTGCCCAGAGAGGCGGTGGATGCCCCATCCCTGGAAACATTCCAGGCCAGGTTGGCCGGGGCTGTGAGCAACCTGATGTGGTTGGAGATGTCCCTGCTCCTGGCAGGGGGTTGGACTGGGTGGGCTTTGAAGGTCCCTTCAACCCAAACCATTCTGTGATTCCATGATTCTAATAAACTTGCGTACGTGGGTTATAATATACTTGCAACTATTTTTCTTTCACAAGTCAAGAGGATTTCTTAGGTAGGTACGTCTTTATTTAGGCAATTAGGTAGCTTAATGGCTACTCATTGAGATTCATCATTTTTCCCAGGTTTTGAAAATGGTAAATGAATCTGTTCTGGATTCTTTTCTTTCTTGAGATTAACATGGAGCTGCATTTGAATGGAAATTCAGATTCCAGTGAACCGAATTAAAATAGTTTTTCAAGTGTTTGTTTCATAATTAGAACTAATTATTGAAAACAGAGGATCATTTACGGCTAAATTAACAGGTTATTGCTGGTCACTGTGTGTTTAAAACTAATGGATCCCTGGTATTTCTGTTTGTACATTGGAAGAACACACATGCTTTTCGATTTTTCAATTTCCAATCCCTTTTTCAACCTCAAATATTTGAATAATCCAAATAAGGTTCTTTAAATAAATTAGATCTTAAAGTAGAAAGTGCTTATTTGAGATTTGACCTTTTTATTTTGAAGAAGAAGGCAGTAATGTTGAGATAAATTCCAGGAATTAAACATTTTAATGGAATTACTTCCTTTTTTTTTTCTGTGGATTTGGAGTCTTCAAGCAGCTGGTGGGTGGGGATAGAGACGTTACGGGAGATTGGAGTGGCTTCCAAGGGGAGCTGGTGGGACTTGAAGGACTGCTGGCACGTTTGAGGAGCACTTTTAAGCCAAAATCCCGTGTTTTGTTCTGCTGTGTGGTAATGAACAAGGATATTGTGACTTTTTTTTTCCTGTTTCTCCCAAATCGTGGTTTTGCGTTGCCACCCGGGAGCCTTGGGCTGGACGAGGTCCGTCATGCTCTGCTGCTCCCCGGTGCTGCCATAACTGTTGCCGCAGTTACGATCCGCTTTTTCCTCGGGAATCAAATGCCAGCATGCAAATGTGATTTCTTACTATGTAAGGATTACTTAAAAAAAAAAAAAATAAGCTAAGCCTAAAGAAGATATCTGGTAGTAAAAGAAAACTGGCCTCTAAGAGCCGCTTGTATTGCCGTCAGCGCCGAGAAATCCTCTCCGTTTCAGCTGGCGGAAACGCCGTTGGGGTGCTCTTGCTCCGCTCTTGGTTTTGTGTTTAATTTAACTCCAATATTTCCAATATCGGGGTCTCTGTGGGTTTTTGGGATCAGATGGCCTCGTGTGTTGAGTTGGCGTTCATGGGCGTGGCACGAGGGTGGTAAATCTGAGCATCTCCTACAGCTCTTGCTGCACACCGGGATGAGTTCCCCTTGTTGCTAACCCTCACTTTCCACAGTGGCTTGGAAATCTCCCTTATTTTTTTCCTTTTTTTTTTTGATCTATTTAAGAGGGGAGCGTCTTTCAGTTGCAGCACTTGCTGGCTCCTGGTTGAAGTTTTGGTGATTTTCTTCCATTTTTGAGCAGCTTCGCTGTGTTTGGAAGCAAGGAAGGCATGTGGAGCTGGTCATCAACTGACCGTTGACTCCATGTTGTCTTCCTGAGCCCTTTTCTCCCTCTTGGTCCAGCTTTTACTTTGGATTTAGCGCTCTGTTGGAAGAAACATTTCCATTTCCCAAGCAATGTGAAGCCGGTCTTGCAGAAAAGGTTGGAAGAAAGACCAGCGTTTCTACTTACGAAGCGACGTGAAGTCAATCGAGCAGAGAAGACTGGAGGAAGGACACAGCAGCTCTGTGGTTGACGATGGGAAAGAGAAGAAGAAAAATGACTCGGTCAACGTGAACTTCTATGAAGCAAATCGCCCAACTCGGGCAAAGTTGCTGCTGCTTCAAGGGAGGCAAGGGAAGACCCAAGATCTCAACGTACAGAGTGTTTTATCAGCCCAGGACCTCCACCCGTACGGTTTTTAGCGCAATTCACTGCGATTTTCCCATCGCACTCGACCCTGACGTTGGCGTTGGACCTCCGACAGCTACGATGCTGTTTTTAAACATTTTTACAGCGTTCCTCTACCCCCTTTTCATTACAAATTTTTCTTCCCGTCCACCTTGGGGATGGGGGAAAGACAACCCTCAACCTTGTGTAGTCAAGGTTATGGCGATAAATTCTGTAGCATTGTCACTTCTATTCGGAGGAAATTGGCTGGCCGCTTTCGGGCTGAAGGGAAGATAATTTGCTGTAGTATTTCAAATGGATTAGAAATGGATTTGAAGGGAAAGTTCATGCCTCCCATTACAAAGGCTAGAAAGAAGACTATCTTAAGGCACTGTTCACACTCTGGCCTTCATTATCCACACTTAATACCTTTCCTATTTTCCAGCGTTAATGAAATTTCCTGCCGGAGCGGGCCTTCTGGACGGACGGGAGGACTCTTTAGATCCACGGGCTCGTGCGGCAGAAAGGGAATTACAAGCCCCTCGTGTCGAGGGGCCGACGTATTCTTCAGGTCCTTGGCCCAGCTATTATCTCATTAATTTTATCCTCTTTCCTCAATACAGTTCATTTCCAAAGGCCATCCTTTCCATTAGGGTAACAATTCAACGGAGAGCTGTGACACCACCGCCGATGAGAAGCGACGGGGCGTTCGGCGCGGCCCCGGGCTCTCCGTTACGCCCGTCCTTCCCCTCATCCGCCTCACACCGGTGGCTTTTCCCTGCGGCTGCCGGGTCGGATGTCGCTAACGGGGAGGAGGACATGCGCCCGTGGTTGTGTTGGGGCTACACAACCGCTTGGAAGCAACAACTCCTTAAGAGGAAAAGAGAAGGTGATTTTTTGGTGTAAAACATGTTTACCTTCAATTTTGACTCTCTTGTGGGTCCTATATTATATATAACTATAATGAATATTCCAATTAATATAATAAATAATAAATATCATGAATATTCTAATCAATAATGCCCGATAAAATAACGGAGGTGGCCAAAACTGAACCCGACGTGTGTGTCCAGCTGTGTCTCCCGCAAAGCATCGCCGGTGTTTGCCGGTGAGCGGCATCTCCCCTCCCGTTGCGTTCGTTTTGGGACCCCCCGTGGCGGCATGAACATCTATGGGCGAGGGGTCCCACCAGCCCTAGGTTGCATCCCCGTCTGCAAAATTGGACCTTCAGTTTCTGAAGAGCAACGGGTGGAGGAGGCGACCTCCGAGGCGACTTTTTAGATGGGAGGGTTTCCAGGTGAGGAGCTGGGCTGGTGCAGAGCCTCTGGGGAGGCTGAGGGCGCTGCGGACATCGCCGCTCGGACACTTCCGTCTCCCAGAAGATGGAAATGGAAATGGTCAACCCCCTGGTTGACACGTCAGTCTGGTGACACTTGAGGCGTTGGCAGCCTGAGCAGATGTTCTGCAGACGCTTTGCTCGGAGGCCACCTGAATGGTCATTTTTTCTACCTCAAAAATGCAACCACTACAAATTGGAGGAGGTTCAGCTCCATTCCCTTTGTGGATTGAGAAGTTTTTTGATGCCCTCTGCCAAAATCCTTGAAAAATCCCAACAGGAACATCCCAAACCCGAGACAGGATGCCCGTGATCCTATGCATTTGAGACTTGACCATCCCTAAGGACTGCCGGAGAGGACACGGTGCGTGTCCGCTTTGGAACACGGAGCGTCGGAGCGCGCCATCGCTCCAGGGGGTTGAGTGAGTGCGGCAAAACGGGAAAATAAACATCCTGAGGATCTGGGATATTCAACCAGCTGAGCTCTTAAACTGGTGATGAAACCAGCGCCGTTTAAGCTCAGCCTAAACGCTGCGCCCAACTTGGGTTTGCTTGGGTTTTGTTGATATTAAAGGCGTAAGAAGGGTTTTTTCCCTCTGTATATTTTATTCTGCACCCCGTTGATGTTTTTTCCGAGGAGGCGTGCTGAGGGTAGGAGCGGTTCTCTACGTCATCGTTCGAGGCAGAAGACCTCTAAGCTGGGGAGGTAGCGATGGATGCTCAGCGACATCTACCCGTTCCTGGAGGATTTGGGGTGTGCCGAGGTGAAAATTTGGGTGTGCGAGAACCGAAACCCATGGAAATGCTTCTTTTTGGGAGCATGCTGTTGGTGTAGCTTTGGTGCGCCGTGGTTTTTAGGGTTGAGATATCTCAAGATAGGAGGCCCTCATATTTTCGTATTTCTCCGCTCTGCTGAGACCCCACCTGCAGCGCTGCGTCCAGCTCTGGAGCCCCCAACAGCAGAAGGCCGTGGAGCTGTTGGAGAGGGTGCAGAGGAGGCCACGCAGATGCGGAGAGGGCTGGAGCAGCTCTGCTGTGAGGCCAGGCTGGGAGAGCTGGGGCTGTTCAGCCTGGAGAAGAGGAGGCTCCGGGGAGAGCTGAGAGCGGCTCCCAGTGCCCAAAGGGGGCTGCAGGGAAGGTGGGGAGAGACTCTTCAGCAGGGCCTGGGGGGACAGGACCAGGGGTGGTGGGTTTAAACTGGGAGAGAGGAGATTCAGACTGGATGTAAGAAATATTTCACACTGAGGGTGGTGGAGCAGTGTCCCAGGTTGCCCAGAGAGGCGGTGGATGCCCCATCCCTGGAAACATTCCAGGCCAGGTTGGCCGGGGCTGTGAGCAACCTGATGTGGTTGGAGATGTCCCTGCTCCTGGCAGGGGGTTGGACTGGGTGGGCTTTGAAGGTCCCTTCCCACCCAAACCATTCCATGATTCTATGATTTATATATGTCTATGTGTGTGGAGATTCATATTTATGTGAGAATATAATATATATTTTTGAATATATAGAAATTTATGGTCTCTCTATATTGAAATATATATTAATTGTAGATCATATGTATAGATATAGATCCAGATAGAGATGGGCATAGATACAGAGATCTGTATGGATATGGATGTGGATATGGATATGGATATGGATATGGATATGGATATGGATATGGATATGGATAGAGACAGAGATATCTGCCCCCATGTATCTCTATAGCTACCATCTATAGATAATATATATTTCAATATATATTGAATATATTGTGATATAGTGATTATATATTTATATATATATTGGTCTATGTAGATATAACTATATATAATCTCTAAATATGTATATAAAGTTATATTTAGGTATTTTATATATAGTTTTACGTATAATTTATGTAAGTTATATGTCTATATGTAGTCTATATCTATCTCTGTATCTCTATATGTCTATTATGACATATCATTGATGTATATATCCATAGATATCTCTACCTCTCTATTTTTTAATCCCTATTCACATATGTGTGTATGTCTGTACCTGTATTTATATTTACACATTGAGCTAAAATTGCGTGTCTCAGCGGAGTGGGGGCTTCGGGTGCCCTCCCCTCCTCGGGGTGGGCGAGGGCGGGGGGTTCCCCCCACTCACACACACATATAGAAATCTATAAATACTCTCCGGGCCTCGTATCGATCAATGGTCTCTAGGTAGTATTGAATCTACATTGAATATCTCTAGATATTATTGAATGTATGTCGTTGAGTATATGTGTTCGATAATATCTAAAGATAATTGATAGGTGATAATGTAGAGATATTTATAGATAAGTATATATCATTATATATAATTATGGATTATATATTTCACTATAGGTATACAATATCTGTTCAATAACATCTCTCTCTCTATGTATTATCCACAGCTTATATTTGTAGAATATTTAGAATTATATATTCAATAATATTGATATATTTTTATATAAATATATTTAAAATGGCAGGGATGGGTCTTGTTGTCACAGCTGCGGTGGTGCTTTGCTAGATTGCGATACCTTTATTGGATCATGGAATGGTTTGGGTGGGAAGGGACCTTCAAAGCCCACCCAGTCCAACCCCCCTGCCAGGAGCAGGGACATCTCCAACCACATCAGGTTGCTCACAGCCCTGGCCAACCTGGTCTTGAATGTTTCCAGGGATGGGGCATCCACCGCCTCTCTGGGCAACCTGGGACACTGCTCCACCACCCTCAGCGTAAAAAATTTATTGTATCTTGTCTTAATCTACCCTCTTTTAGTTTGAAACCATTGCCTCTTGTCCTATCACAACAGGCCCTGCTAAAAATTCTGTTCCCATCTTTCTCATCAGCCCCCTTTAAGGACTGAGAGGCCTCTATAAGGTCTTCCTGGTGCCTTCTCTTCTCCACATTGAGAGAACCCAGCTCTCTCAGCCTTTCTTCATACCAGAGCTGCTCCAGCCCTCTCCGCATCTGCGTGGCCTCCTCTGGGCCCTCTCCAACAGCTCCACGTCCTCCTGCTGTTGGGGGCTCCAGAGCTGGACGCAGCGCTGCAGGGGGGTCTCAGCAGAGCGGAGCAGAGGGGCAGAATCCCCTCCCTCGCCCTGCTGCCCACGCTGCTCTTGGTGCAGCCCAGGAAGCTGTTGGCCTTCTGGGCCCCAAGGGCACATCGCCGGCTCACGTTGAGCTTCTCATCCACCAGCACCCCCAAGCCCTTCTCCTCAGGGCTGCTCTCCATCCATTCTCCACCCAGCCTGGATTTGTGCCTGGGATTGCCCTGACCCATGTGCAGGACCTTGCACTTGGCCTGGTTGAACTTGATGAGATTGGCACGGGCCCACCTCTCCAGCCTGTCCAGGTCCCTCTGGATGGATCCCTCCCCTCCAGCGTGTCGGTGGCACCACACAGCTTGGTGTCATCGGCGAACTTGCTGAGGGTGCACTCTGTCCCACTGTCCATGTCCTGACAAAGATGTTGAAGAGGGCCACCACGGACCCCTGAGGGACACCGCTCGTCACCGGTCTCCACTTGGACATTGCGGTTGAACCTGATTTTGTTAAAATTACGACTTGATGCTCCTCTCCGGCGCGGTTTCATGAAGACCAAGCCCTGGGGAAACTGGAAGCGGGGCAGCAGCTTCTTTATGCAATCCCCATCCCCTCAGCAATTCTCCGAGCTCGGTAGCCAGTGGCAACGGCCCGATGAAATGAATAGGCTGTCACGCTAAGCGCTAAGAAATGTAACTCTTCCATTGTACAATTCCCTTTTTCGTTGCAGCACATGTTCATTTGAAGGTAATGCTCTCCGGGGTTTGCATTCTGCTGATAGGATAGCGGGATCTTAATTTACAGATATTCCCCCGTAATGCGCGGTTTATATACGTTCCGCTAATAGCATTACGAGCGTAGTTTGGGCTAATACAAAATTAGAGCTCTAATTTGCATAAACAAATTACTGTTTGGATTAGCGCTAAATGGGGAAGGCGACTGATATTGGAGGAGATTGGATTTGGCTGCGACGGCTCTGTTTGTATAACGGCGAAATGTGTACGAAAATGAGCTGGGTGGCTCCGCGTGGCTTGGGAGGGAGGTGGGATGGTGCAGCAGATGCCGACTCATGAATTGGAGGTGTTTTTTTGGGACAGCTGAGCCCCTCCAGGACATATTTGTCCCCAAGGGGTCACTCCAGACCTTACTGATCCTTCAGAACAACCTCATGGGCAACGCTAACGGGATTGCGGGTCATAGAATCACAGAATCATGGAATGGTTTGGGTGGGAAGGGACCTTCAAAGCCCACCCAGCCCAACCCCCCTGCCAGGAACCGGGACATCTCCAACCACATCAGGTTGCTCAGAGCCCCGGCCAACCTGGCCTGGAATGTTTCCAGGGATGGGGCATCCACCACCTCTCTGGGCAACCTGGGCCAGCACCCCACCACCCTCAGTGTAAAAAATGTCTTCCTTATATCTAGTCTAATAATGATCCCAGAAATATCAAAGCCTGTAGAGCTCCATAAAGCTCATGGGAGGTCCCATCTTGCTGATTCCCTTGTGGCGTTGCATTCACGTTGCGAGGCGTTGAGGTTGATGGCAAATCTCTGAGGAGTCTGGAGCCAAACGCCTTTGCTGTGTCCTAGCAGTTGGGTGGGGACCCACGGTGCGTGGTCTCTTCTCTGGTGGCCTTGCCGTGGGTCAGCTAAGAGAAAGCAATGGCTTTTTGTGGCATGAGGGAAGTGATACCAGGGGAGGTTGATACCAGGAGGTCTGTGAAGGTTGATTTTTTAGGTGTAAATCACAGCGAATCAGAGCTTCTCCTCTGTCTGCAGCAAGAACATCCGTGGTTCTTCCCTGCACCGTTTCCATCCTCAGGCAACCGAGAGTTTGCTCACAAAGCAGAAGTTCCTTGCGATACCTTCCCAGGTTTGGGCTTACCTTGACTTTATAATTTCCTTGCAGATCCCCGCTCTTAAACCAAACGCGCCCGTCGCCTCAGGGCGGCAAATCCCAGCACGTGCAGCAGAGATGGAGGAGCAAAGGCTATCGTTGCATCGGCGGGGTGATGTACCGGGTGTCGGCGAATAAACTCTCCAAGACTTCCAGCACCCCTGGTCGGGGCAGAGACCTGAGCACCAAGAGCCCCGGCAGAGCAGGTGAGCGGCAAGAATTTGTCCTGATCTGCGTACAGAATCGGTTGGTGTCCCAGCTTCAGTGTCGACGTCAACTTTTACCTGCTTTTGCCTGGCTGTCGTAGTTTAGCCCAGCTTGGGACTAAAATTAAAACCAAAGCAGGAGAATGAGACAGGGAACAAGATAACCTCCCCCCAACATTCTCTCTGCCACCTTCCCCCCGCGAGCGGCACAGGGGGGAAGAGGGAATGGGGGTCGCGGTCAGTCCATCACGTGTTGTTTTACGCCGCTGCTTCATTGTCGCAGGAAGGACTCCTCACATTCCTCCCCTGCTCCTTCGTGGGGTCCCTCCCACGGGCCACAGTCCTTCGGGAAACTGCTCCGGCGTGGGTCATCTCGTCCACGGGTGCAGCCCCTCCAGAACGGCTGCCCCAGCGGGGCCTCCACGGGCCACAGCCTCCTCCAGGCCTCCACCTGCCCCGGCGTGGGCTCCTCCCCGGGCTGCGGGGGGATCTCTGCTCCTCCGTGGGCCTCCATGGGCTGCAGGGGGACAACCTGCTCCACCATGGTCGTCACCACGGGCTGCAGGGGAATCTTGGCCAGGAGCCGCATTACTGCTCCCCTCCTTCTGCACTGCCCTTGGCATCTGCAGCCGTTCCTCTCACAAGAAAGGTTCTTCACAACGGGCTGGCAGATGCCTCTCAGGTTCTCTTCACATCATCCATCCCATCTCCTCTCCACTCCTTGCAGCCAGGCCGAGTTGGGCCCAGTCACCACCCAGCGGGAGCCAGAGGGTGAGGGGTGCAGGGCCCACAAGGCTCGCGCCTCCCCCTCTGTGCCCCCGCTCAGCCTCTTCACATCTCTTCTTCTTTTTTTTTTTTTTTTT
>WHYT01017555.1:0-42905 GCA_009806455.1 Tetrax tetrax
ATTTTACTGTGACTCAAAGGATGGAATGAGCTTAAATTGAAAATCAAAATTCTCATGGTCATACACAATACACAGCCACATAAACAAAAGAAATATAATATTTTTAAAAAGAAACAGTAAAGCAATTTGACAAGGTTTTTCCTATGGATTAAAAAAAACCTTTTGAAACCGAAATGTAAAACTGCATTAAAGTCCTTAAGCTCAGATATTTTAAAAACCAGTAAATGAAAACAGAAGTGCTTCACACAACAGAGACTACTTTGCACCTTTATCTTAGCAAGTCCGTAAGAGGAGCATGCAATTTTGACCTGAAGTTTAAGTGAACTTTCAGATTACTTTTTCAAGTGTGACCTCGCATTCCAATTAGTTGTTCACGTAACAGCCATACAGAACAAAGCTCTCTCGTGTAGCGACGTTATTTTGATGCGAGTGTTACAAACTTGTGCACAGCAGATGAAGGCAGCCAGTCCAAAGCAGGGACATTACCACCAAACGTTCACTACGTATAGACCATTTCCTTTTCACCACACAATTCTTTAAAATTCCTCTTACAAAGCAGACTTCCACTTTTAATCTCATCTACTCTTTTTATGTTGAACTTCAATGACATCTACTTTAGAAAGTAGTACTTTTGAACTTAGAATTTTAGTTTATACTACCAGCTGAGATGAATCAAATCAATGTCATTATAAGTGAAAGGAGTTCAGCAATAATTTCACACTGTCTTTTTATCTTTATACCACAAGCCATTAATGCACTGAATAAACAATTTAATCTTGGCTAGAAACTAATGAACTATGATTTTAAAGGTGACCTGCAAACATACAGTACAAAATTTCAATAACTAACAGGATGGTTAAAATTCACTGAACAGCAAGGAATTATTCAGCATACATATAGAAATGCTCCTCCACACAACCGTACAGAAGGAAGCATGGGGCAGGATTTCTGTTAAAAGAGGGAACAAAAACCCTTCAAATCCTTTAAATGTTGCTTCTCAGTTATGAACTCAGGGAGCTCATATGGGCTCTGGAAAATAAGAGTTTGGCGTAAGTATCTCTGCTTGTGCACAGCCACCAGGAATGGGGTAAAATATGGCCCTGGGAAATACAGGAACTGCTGTAAGGAAACACTAATGAAAGAAGTCTGTTTCTGTACATTAATTATGTCTTTTTTGCTTCATATTGCAAGCATTAAATAACTAAAAAATATCAAAGAAAGATAAGTACTATGTCAAATGTTTTTTAAAAAAGTAACCTCTACTGAAAATACAAATCTAAGTCAATTAAATTTTGGAGTTCTGCTTGGATTTTGGGGTTTTGTTTTTGTTTTTTTTTTTAGGAATTTGGAACATGATGTCTGTGAAAATTGCAAAAGCTAGTGCCATTAATGCAATAACTAAGAATGAAGCTTTTATTTAACCCATCCTAAAGTTTTTTATAACACAAAAATTCAGAGGCAAGTTTTCTTTCTACTATCAACCAAGTTCAATGTACAGTTCAATCTAATTTTAACTGTACTTGATTATTACTTTTTAACTCAAAATAAAATTTTTATTTTGTGTTTTTCTATATCACTCTGAAAAGTAGTGTAACAGAAATGTTATATTTAGAGATTTTAAATCTCTATTAAATTCCCATTAATGAATATGTAAATCTGCATAATTTGCAGGTCTATACATTTCATAATGAAAGTCTAAAAACTGTATATAATCTAATTTCATCACATCCTTCGTATATGAACAAATACCCCTGAATAATGCTAAGAACTGTCTATAAAAATGACTCAAATTCAACTTCTGCACAGACAATTCTTCTCCTAATTCAGAAAAAATAATACATCTGCAGACAAATTGTTGTGTAAATTTAGAATATTATCTTCCACCATTCATCAATTAATGGTACTAACAAAGGAATATCTTAAACTGAATGTGTCTTATTAATGTCTTGTAACACCAACCCCTTCAGATAGGTCAAATGAAAAATTGCCAACCAGCTGGTTAATTTATTCAGCACAGGTGTTCACTATTTATTTTTCAGCCATTTGCCTTTTTTCAATACAGCTTGTTGTAGACACAGTATTCGTTTCCTTTGATGGATGCACTTTGTTCTAAGGCCATTCATTTCAGGTTTGCACTGTGTATATTATACTGCTACCCAGCTGTTTATTCTTTCAAAATAAATGTTTAATGGTTACTTCATAGGAGTTATAAAAGTTAAGCAAAACCAATAGAATCTAGCCAGAACACGTAAATTGTCAGAAACACAATAATTTACTCTCTCAGAAAGTTTTAAGTTACTTTGAAAAACTTCCTTTGCTAGGTTTATTAATCTTTTGAGTTTTCTTTTTTATGATTATCAAGAGAGATAGCCCTGTACTGCCAGGCTAAGTTAAATGTTTAAAAGTAGAATCTTCTATTTTGTCCTGACTCAAGTATAAGGCTCACTTCTACAAAGTGTGAAATCTTAGTAGTAGGGGACTCCTTTTGGAGCCAGCCATCAGTCAACATCACATCTTCTTACAAAAATGATATGCAACATTAAGAGACTACGAAAACTTTAATCTGATTTAATACCGGTTTTGAACAATATTTATTACGGCAACAGGATTACAATTAAAATATTCAAGTGATATTGCTTTAAAGCAAACATAACATTTTATATGCAATACAGTCAAGCAGCCATTACCATGCAATACAGAACTCTGGACTATTCTGAGTCTGTGACTTTCAGATTAGTACAATTCACTTTTTTTTTTTAACCCTATGATGTTTACAGAAAGAAATACATGTTTCTATATTAATACTTGTCAGCGTTTCATACAGCTACCTGTGATGTTATTTAATGGATTCAAGGTTGAACTTACATCACAAAGAACTTTTGAGCAATTCAGAACAGTGCTCAGTTCAGTGCAAATTCCAAAATATAAAAATTATAAATAAATACAAATAAATAGTTCTGTTTTCAACTGAGTCCCACACAATTTCCATTCATTATTACTACACTTATCTGCTATTCAACATTACTGCTTCACAAGGTTACTGTTAAGTGTTCCTTGATTTTCAATATTACATTGTGAAAAACTTACCTTCTGCATGACATATGTGTAACAAGGTATCACAATTCCATTTAAAAATACAAACAAAAAAAAGAAATTTATATTCTTAACTTCTGCTAATGCAGACACACCTCTGCAAATTTCTAACTAAAATATATTTACCACATATCAGTCCTAAGATGGTGTACTACTCTCCATGTGCCTATGGAGCAAATATTAACAAAAATTGCAGTGTGTATTTCAAAGCAAGCATTTTTTTTTTTGTATGCTGTATGTAAACTAAAAGCTGAGTTACCTTACTTCAAAGCCAGAAAGAAGATGACAGCCCAAAAAGGCTGCTATTACATTACCAGGAGCCTTTGTCCACGCAATTCTTTCTAAGAGGTAAGCACTCTTTAAGGAGTAAGTTAAATCCACTGAATATAAAAATGACAAAGGGCACTTCACATTCTAGCACAATGAAGTATTTTATAGTTACAGTGCTGGTGTCCATTTGTATTCCTATTCTTCTGTACTTATTTCATTTTACATGTACTTATGAGTTTGTTTTTTTTTTTTACTAGGAGAATAGCAGCTTTTAGCCAAATTAAGAATGGAAAAATTTAATAGACGGCAGTGCATAACTACCTACTACTAATAATACCTACAAACACAACACTTCCATTTTCTACTCAGAAGTGAGATACCAACTCGCAAAATGGGCCAACAAATTATACTGCATCCAGATACGGTTATCTGAGATCAGTTAGCTTCAATGAAGTGCCAGTGATTTCAACAAAAGCACAAGGACATTAAGAACATTTTCCAGGTCATGTTTACTTTGAGAAAACATGCAATATGGTAGCGTGTTGAAATGCATGAGGCCAAAAGCACAATATGATTATTTACCTCTCGGCATATAAAATTATTTGTTTATTTCTATATTTATACTTACTCGGCAAAACAGAAATCTTCTACATGTTGAATAGTTTTATCCTTCCTGCTAAGACAAATTACTTCTTCATTGTCAAGGATCAGTTTTCTCCAGTCTTGACATTCATCATTGATGTCTGTCTTTTCCTTACAAAGAAGAAATATAAAATCACATTTTGTATTGTGGTACCTGCTCTTGAACTGTACATCTCTCTAGTCCCAAATAACCTGTTTTACCATCTTATATTAAAAAAAAAAAAGAAAAGAAAATATCTCTAACTGTGTTAAATGTTCTTTCTATTCAGATATTTTGAGTTAAAACAGAGCTGGTTACTTTATTACAGCATGCCAACATTTGCACTACATTATTAGCTCTAGTAGTCTGAAAATAAAGTGTTTATTTTTATAAGTGTTTATTTATATTAAAATACAAGAAAAAGTTTCACTAGAGAGTTGAATATAACTTTGAATATAACCTGCTAAAAGATAGGTTTGCCAGAGCCAGGTTAGTTCCAAATTTTGTGACAAAACTCTTTCAACAGAGACTACAGGAAAAAATACAGTGATTTGGGTATTATATTAACCTGTCCACACAGGAATGTCCAGATCATGTAAGAGAACCCTGAGAATATTAATTTCTGACACTGAGCAACTCCACTGATTACGCTAGAAGGTAGGACTATGTAATAACTAGGCATGAGACTGAACTGAGGAAGTTTAATCCTCTACAGACCGAGGCTCATACCGCTTCAGTAATTAATACGAACATCCATTTACTAATACAGTCCAAGTGCTCAATCTCCTGAATAAATATCCTCTTCAGAAGATTTCTAGTGAACTGTCATGAATTAGATAAACTTTGGTCGTTGAATAATACACTATAAACACTGGTTTTTTTGTCCTGGTTACAGGACGCATCAATGGAAGGATCCAATAACTAACTTTCTTCCAGTTAAGAAGAATCAGCTGAAAGTACACAAGAAAAACAAAAAAGACTAAAACATCACAGAGCAGAACATAATCAAATAGGAAATGGAAAAGATCGGATTAACATTTATGGAAAGTGCTGGGAAAGGAATCAAAACAAAAGTGTAGTTGCTTCTACATAAATTCAAGAACCCAAAAGGTATGGCAGAGCACTAGACTGTTTGGTCTCAGATAATAATAAATTATTATTGAAAAATAATATTAATAAACCAGGCATATCAGAGTCTTAGAACTCTAGGACAGATTATTAAATCTTAACCAGGAGAGCTAGAAACTAGAAATTGATTTGATCTGTCAAATTACCAAAGAGAAAGAGCACTGCGGTAATTTGTCTTGTGATAAATTATACAAACAGCTAATATATAACATTAAGGAACATTCAAAAAGGTTATCTGGGAAATTTTTACCTGATTTTCTTTAATCCAGGACAATAATCCTGAAAAACTAAAGCTGGCCCAGTTTCCACCATAGTAATTTCTCCTGTACAGAAAAAACAACAGTGAAACTCAATGGACAGATAAAATATAGCTTTTTCAAGTTTAGAGAAAAAACAACCAAGTTTGAGACATTAAAAATATTTTCCATGACAGATTTTACAGATGCAGAATATAAAAATTGGTATAGTATTTCACAGCTCCATGAGATGCAAAATTTCCATATGTACACATGTCTGACCAAGTAGACTATAGTCCAAAATCAAATTATTTGGAGAGTAAAATGAATGATGCCAAGAAAAGCACACAGGATACAACGAATAACAAGAAAATAAATACTGCTTCTTGGCCAAGACTGACTCCACACCTCGAACTCAAACGTGTACATCACGACAGACATCTTTATGTAGTGTGGAGCCAAGCCAACAAGCCTGCCAGTTTCAACTGAGGTCTCAAAAGCCCGTTGATGTTCTTTTGCGTCCATACCACACTCCGCAGTGTCAGGTTCTGGCAGGACCTAAAGGCTTTGTCACACGACACAGCTACACTGCTTCGGACTGAAGCTGATTTGGAAGTTAACATAAGTGCACTGCATGCTGCTTCTAAATGAACAGTGCTTCATGATGAGGCTATGCAAAGGAGGGTTAAATAAACTGAAACTGGGTGCAGACAACAGTCTTATCCATTACGTCAAATAAAGGGAAGTTCACTCCATTATTTATCTACTGCTTACAGAACAGATTATGCTTAATACAGACTGTTAGGATGCTCTGGCAAAATTCTTATTAAACTACATATACTGTAGGTGGAGCCAAAGGAACTGATTTGTACAGAATGATCATACCTCCCCGAGTACTTTTCAGTTTATATTTACCACTTTTCTTGAAAAATATTTGCTTACTTCTTTTAAATCACAGAAAATGAATAGTTCTGCTTTAATCAAAGCAAGCCTCTGCTCTCCTTTTAAAATTTTTTTCTATCAATATTTCTCCAAAAAACAGTTGGATTAACTAGCTTTTGTTATCGTGCACACCACATCTTTAAAAACTCTGACAGGAAAAATAATAGAGCAGTTACATTTTAAAAAATCACTAGTTCCTGTGAAATAAAAAAGTCATTTCAAGGTTTAACTCTGTTTTCTAGCACTTCAGAAGCGTGAAAGATACCATAAATACCCTCCTAAATGGATATCTAATGTTATGGCATACATGAAAAAAATAAAACAAAACATTTAGGGAGGAAGATGGGTTTTGCATTTTAGAGAATAATGCAAAGACTGCTAAATCAAATGAACTTAAAATCTTATCATAACTGACTCCACTTTGAAATTGTAGCAGTATTGTGATAAAAGTGAAAAATGAAATTCAGGTTTGATTCTACTGTTTAAGATAGGATGCTTTTGACAAGGCTTATCTGCGCTGACAAAGACTTCGTTAAGAGTGTCAGCCCCTTTACGGAACCAGAGGGTGATGCTCCGTGCCATGTTGCTTACTTAGCATACGAAGGACAGATGTCTGCTAACCAATGCCTAATTGCTCCTGACTGCAAACTGACCTAAAAAAGTCTTTCAGCTACTGCAAGGCCACAGTGAAGAACATAAATAGGACACCTTTTGCAAAGACAACAAAATCTAGCATTCACTGAATACAGGTGGCTTCAACAACAGACCACGGCGTTGAAGGCCATGAACTGGGAGGACTGGGTCTGTACTTTTAAGAGAACGCCCATGGCCTACCCTGCAATTTGGTTACTCTCAGCAGAAGAGCTCCACCTGCAGATCTGTTACCAACCAGGAACTCCAATCATCTACGAAAAGGAGTTCATACTTCCCTCAGTATGTGAATGACGTGGGTGAGGCTTAAAACGTACTGCTATTTGGTATCATGTAGAACACAGAGCAATGAGGATTAAGTATATTAAACGCCTGATTCTGTCAGATTTCAGTCTATAAAATGGTAACTGATAGTTGCTTGCAATGACAATCTCCCACTTTGCTTTAGCTGTCACTGGTGCAGGTTAATTTCTTGCTTTTTCTTAAGACTCTACTGAGTAAAAAGTTAAATATCCATATATTATCTGTCACTTCTGGGATTACCAAAAAACACAGCCATGAAGATTTATTTTTAAGGGAATCTGCTGCTTTAGTTGCAAGTTTCCTTGAATATGGAATACAATCTGGCTGTCAGAGCAAGCAAGGGCATTCATCACAGAAATCAGAAAAAACACCTGCCTAAAATTAGGACTGGGTTTCTTGAATCTATATCAATACAAATTTATGCATATTTAGAATACTTAAAATTAAAACTTTCAGTAAGATAAACGAATGCTATTTTCACAGAAAGTTACAAAAGTTTATTTGTGAGCTGTCAGAAATCTTTGATGTAAATATTCCTCCATTCATCAGGTGGATTTTCCTTTGAAATTGCTTTTCTTTTTAAGCACCACTGATGTGAATCAATCTTTTCAACAAAGCACTCTGTACCGCTGTTCTGAAACTCAATCAGTTTTGAGAAGACGGTATGGCCCTACTCAAATGGAAAATGAATTGCAGCTGTCCTTCCTTTCCTCTGGTATCTGAGCACCTTTCCCAAGTTATGCTATACCACCTCAAATATTCATCTTCTCCTGAAGCATCAACTTCCAGATTTCTTTTTCTTGAATATTTTAGGTACTTTACCTTGCATTACCTTGTCAATCAGAAACTAAAATATTGTTCCAAAATCTCAAGCACTAAGCTCCTCTCTTCTCTTGCCATATTAGCAAACTACAAAGATGGATATTCTCTCCCTATTTTAGGGTTATAATTCAATTATCCTCCAAGTAAGAACATGAAACATTTTCAAGGTGTAACAGCAGTGTTAGAAATTAATTCTTCTACCAAGTGAGAGCACAGATGGTTTTTCTTTCTGCCATACATTATTTCCTAGATGATATTTGCTCAAAACTTCTCCTCTATTACTTGGATTTTCATATTAATTAAAATACTGCTGCTTTTAGTTCACATTTTTCAAATCTCAAATCTGTAGTTCAGAGCCAATGGTAGAACTGCTGAAGACATTTTTTGCAAAGTTTTGGAAATGTAGCCCAAGCAGTTTTACCTCTGAAAAAAGCTTAATTCTCTCTTCTCCTACATTAGTTTGTGATTGTTTTTCTCAGTTGCTAACATATTTTTTCTTCAAATACTTCAAATTAGTAAATCCCAGTCCAGAACACTGAAATTGCAAATTGCTTCCAACTAATTAACATTCTTGGAATCCAAACCAAGAGAATATCTAACATGTCTTTTTGAAGACAGACTGCAATTTGAGAAACTGAACACTTTTGAAAGCATGAGGTATACAAGTAAAAACATAAGTAAGAAATGAAAAAGTATTTCATGGACTATGCCTGTTAAGAAGACTGTCCTTAGTTTCATGTCGTAAGAGCCATGGTATAACGGTCAAAGCTGGTGATGTCTGAAAAAAAAAAAAAAGGTGCTGATGCCTCATGATTGCTCCCAGGAGCTGCCTCTATGTGTGTGTCCTGCATTTGATCTTTCAGAAAGAAGTCTCGAACCATCAGAGTAGCTGTCTTTTGCAAAGGAAGTTACTGCCACATTGATTTTAAGGATCTGAACACAAAATGACTTATGTTTCAAACTCATAAAGTTTCATGTGCTACCTATTAAGTACACAGTCACATGTATTAAAAATTCCCATTCTGGCAGAGTAATCGTGTTTTGGAGCATGAAAAGTAGACTAAGCTTCCTCGCCTTCCAAGAAGGGTTTAACCCAAAGAGTTCTTAGGATCCTTCAGAGCAATAAAAGGGTGATGGTGGCAGTCTACAATAGTACTACATTACATTATATCCTGGGATACGAACACGACCAAAGGTAATGATCATGGACCAGCGGAGACCAAGTTTTACTCTCCAGTACCTTTGCTGTGAGATCATATCCTAAACCAAAATAAAGATAAAATAAACTTTTTTAAACCTTTTTAAAAAAAGGTCAAAAGAAACAAGAATCAAGAATTGCTACCTGGGTTTCCTTACTGAAGATTAAATAATTCCTCTATTTCTGTTGCAAGAAATTGACCTGCTTTGAGAAGCAACCTCTCCCTCTCTGGTGGAGTAAACTAAGACCAAGTAAACTGAACACAAAAGAGCAGCTAAAATCCTGCACCTTGACACTCTTTTGCCTTTGAAATCTACATGTAAAGATAAATAAGTCAATGAGGAAGGACATAGACAATAAAACCACAGTCTACAAACGCTACATGCTATATGCTAAAAATCAAGTACAAATTGTAGCTAAAGATACCTCACGTATAATTGCCCCATCCTCAGTAATCAAACTAGTACGTAACTATATAGATACAGAATTATGGAAAGCAAGTAAGCAAAGGACCAAAAGTAGAAAACACGACAAGCCATCTGGAGAAAGCTCTATGAATATGAACAACTAGTATGGGAAGTATATTTACTTCAAGTAATCAACTTTTAGTCTTGATCTACCTTTCTTTAGCAACCTCAAGTTTAAACTAAGTGCCAATCTCCACATTTTAAATTGCAAATAACTTTTCTAAATCACTTAACAAATATCCTTGAAATTTCACATGTCAACAGCTCATTAATATCTACAGTAAATGTAGCTCTCTGAAAAGAACCACAGATTTTACATTTATTGAGACAGATAGCTGGCACAGAGAAATAGAGCTCCTTCAATTACTATTTGGCAGAAGCTAACTTTAGTTTAAAATCAGTCTGCAGGAATTTATGGCAACACTGCAGTGAAGTGACTATTTTGAATAAGATTAGCTACTGTTGATGGCGATGCCTGGACAGTGTTTATAAATCAAACCTAGAACTTAGTATTTTATAATAGGCCACTTCAAAACTATCTTCCATAATCACCTATGCAGTATATTATGATAAATGCAAACATGGCTGGAGATTAAAAGTAACAAAATGATGTACAGAAGGTAACGAGTGCAGGCAAACTATAAACAAAGACTTTATCCATCTATGTTTTCTATACCTTGTGCCTAACTTAACTCAGACCTTTGTAGAGAACAAAAGATTAATCAAAGTAGCACACCTACCACAAAAGTATTTCAGTAACCCCAAATCTTATCTTCTCATACTCTGAAAAAAATTTAAACTCATGATTTTTCAAGAAGCAAACAACATACACTGTTAAAAAGTGATATTCTGAATATTAACAGATTTTTTTGTTGTTGATGAATTTTCAAGTATACTGTTACCTCAGTAAAATGAATACGAATTTAAATGAAACGTTACCTCAGTAAAATGAATTTAAACTAGACCTACAGTAGATGAAATGAAAATGCTTTAGTTCAGATCAGTCTCTGCTAAGCTTTTTTAAGACTTAAAACTCAAATCGCATCAGGGCGGGAGTTCTGTTGGTTTTGGTAGGCTTTTCTTGCAAGAGTACAAAAAGCAGATGGCTTGAAACATTTCCCTATTTATGGGGAAGGGGTTGTACAGTATAAACATTTCTTTTTTTTTTTTGCCAAGATACGGATTCTAGAGCATGATTCAGTGAGCCCATACACCAATTAAAAGGGCAGCTATTGAGTGAACAACACCTTGGTTACGAACACCTTCCCCTGACCTTAGCCTGCCCTAGAGCTAGGAAATAACTCCATGGGAGAAAGGAATTAAATGTGGAAGCCTTCACTTTCATCATAAAAACAAAAGCATGTGTGAATGTAAATGAACATATTTAAGTGAAAACAGTAATAAACAAAATCTGTATTCCACAGTTCTAATTGCCTGCTTCTGTGAGTCTTCTGAAAGGCTCTTCGTCATAGCTAAAAATAGATAAAAGAAATCGAAGTTCCAGTGGCTAACTATTATTACAGACTCTGATAGCCAATGCATATGAAAAATTGAAATAACAGAAGTGGTTCATTTAACAAAATCTAAGTAGTCTACCAGTAATATACGTGTTAAGCTTAAAATCCAAATGTAACTATTTTACTCATTCTATATTGGCTTACCCTAAAATAAGATTTTAAATATTTTGGTTAGCCATCTAATAGCTAATTTAAGAATTACTGTACCAAAATGTTTGAAAGAAACATACCCTTATATTTTACCGTTGAGATATTTATAGTAACTTTAGTAGGATCTGCTTGACCTGCATCTAAGCACTCTTTCTGCCACTATGGCAGAACACGTAGTGCATTTTCCAGTATTTCACTACTATGTATTTGTATATTTCTTTAAAATTATTACTATCTTAAGAGCCGTCTTTGTTTCAACTGAATCATTAGTTATATTAAACATGGAGCATCAAGCACTGCCTGCTGTGTACTACCCATTATGATGTAAAATACTAGAATATTGGCCCATTTAAGGACTTTTTTCCTTACGGTTTCTGGGAGTTTTCCATAGGTTCTGAGAGTAGTACATAGTGCTTGAAGAATCAAAAGACGAGTTCTTAACTCAAATGCCTTCCTGTTGATAAAAACTACTGACTCTGAACTGCAACACCTGTCCTCGCTCCAGTCCAAGCCAGGAAGCCAGAGGCTTTGTGGGCAGTGGAACAGCAAACTGAGCAATTGCAAATCATATTTTATGCAATCACATTAGTGAGCTAGTCTTGCAGCTTTTGAAATTGTGCATGAGTTCATATTATAAATAAATGTATGAAAAATGACTGAGTCCTTTGAGGGGCTGAAGGCAAAAGAGATAACGTAAGTTTAATTTGGAACCGACGATGTTGAGAGAAAATGAAGAGCAGAAAGCACATCCTTTTTAAACTCTTGGTGCAAGACACAAGAAAAACTGAAAACATGTACAGTGTCTCTGGGAAAAGTCCTAAATCTAGGTGCTGGACACACAGGTGCAGATCACAAGAATTTTTGTAGAAACCTAAGAGCTCAAAAATATGGTGTAAAAACAAAACACTATGCCAACTCTGTAATTTCTGGCAAACAAGTACTAACAACCCGAGCGCCTAAGCTCACAGCACTCTTGCTGCTGTCACCACCTCAAAACCATCCATCACACTTCTCTGCCGAAATCCAGCAAGACTCCGCTACAGAAAAGGTAACAGGTTGCCTGAAACTAGTCTTCACAGAGGCTTGCACTGATTATTAACAGAGTTACGATTTTACAGTTAAACATGTAAGATATTCTTTCCCTCCCCTCCACTTCAGGTCAAATTTTACCAAATTATCCACTTTGGTTGCATGTACAAATATTCAGCACAGCTGAACTGCAGAAATTTGTTTAACCTTAGGAAGTTATTATGCATTTTAGGCTATGACAACATTTAGCAGCAGCAGTGCTGCTTAGGTAGTCCTTGCTTGCTGCTTATGACCCTCTCCCAAAATCATATTGGTCCAGCAAA
This sequence comes from Tetrax tetrax, assembly GCA_009806455.1. NCBI lineage: Eukaryota > Metazoa > Chordata > Aves > Otidiformes > Otididae > Tetrax > Tetrax tetrax. Next base: position 12,752 of record WHYT01017555.1, read on the forward strand.
TTGCCCAACTGCACTAACAACGGGACTGAAAAAGGAGCCAGCTACAACGAAGATCAGTGGCAGTGCTGCCCAGAAATAATTTTTTTTAAATCTGTAGAACCATACCTTGATCTCACATAATGAGCTACAGCAGGCACAGTGCAGGTGTCTAGCACAGAAGTCTCATAAAATACATTCCATTTGTTATCTTCTAGAAAAACACAGACAGTAAAGCAGCTTCAAAAGCTGCTTAGTAATGACTGATGGTCCAAAAAGAGTTATGAGAAAATTAGAGTTTTCTGCTGGATCGCAGAGAGGGGTATTTTTCAAGTTAGTCTTGCTCATCTGAGGCTCCACCATTTGATCTCAAGCTTGCCTCAGAAACCAAAGCTCTTGGTGTACTGGCCTTACAAACTGATTTAGCATGGGAAAGAGAGAAGACAGTAAACACAGAGGAGTGCTCTGTTCATCTCCTGCCTTATCAGCCAGATTTCACTTGTCTTCATTCTGATAACAATTAAAATGCAAAAATATTTGTATTAACTTCTCTGAGCATTGAGAACTGATACAAATGAGATACTAATAAAACATTTTGTTATTAAATGATAATGGCTCAGGTAAAAACTCTCACAAAACCAGAATGGGACCAGGAATGATAACGAAGGGCACTAAACATGCAACCATTCCTGTTTGTATGAAAGAAGCAGCCATCAACAGCATCCTTGACCACATCATTTAGGCTCCAAATTACTGTGCTGGCATGCAAAAATTGCCTGTTCTATTGATGGAAATAACACCTCAAAAATAAGATAAAGACAGAAGCGTAAGATTTCTTGATGCCAGGTGAACACAAAACCCAAGTCCTGAAGGGCACACTGACCTAGACACACATATACTTCTACCCAGTTTAACTCTTACAAAGGAAAATTATTAGAATAACTTACGAATCAACATGAAGAACTCTCTGGCCACTTCTAGCACATGCTGCTGCAACAATAGATTCAGGCAAACCTGAAAGGACACATGCAATTTTTAGAACTTAGTATGCTAAGATATATTTAAAAAAATGAAATAAAGTTAGAACTTGGTCAGAAACAGGCAATTCAAACAGAAGAAAGTTTACAATGCAAGTCACTGAAATTTTTAATACTCTCATGCTACTAAAAAAATGAACGCTAGTTTGTGTTCATTAACATTTTGCTATGACCCTCCTGAATGCAAAACTTTTTTAAAAAAATAATTGTATGGCACATGCCACTTGCAAACACTACTACCTCTGAGCTAAGTCTTGTCACCAGCGTCTTTTCTAGATACGTTGTTATCATAAACAGATTGAGCACTTGCCAGCACAACAATACCCAAATTTCAAAGGGATCCTCTGCAACTGTATCCCTCCTGATACAGACAGGTATTACCTGAGGGCATTTTTTGTATGTTTGTTCACTTCAAAGTGTCTGACATAATGTGAGGACTGAATAACAACTCATTAAAATAACGTTTTAAAATTAAGACGTATGGCAAACGCTGCATGCCCTGGTATATTGTTTGAGGATGCGTTGGAAAGTGTGAGGGTATAAATCTGTTGGCATGGCATTAAACAGTTGGGTACAGCAGAGTCCTGCACGGTGCTGTCTCCTCCGTATCATCTGTTGGCAAACATCTCTGGTGCAAACAGGACTCAGAACTGCATTTGGACTTTGTTTCTGATAGAACTAATTGCTTTGCTCCAGAAGAGTGCCCAGGAGCACACTCAATATTCTGCATGCAGATCAAGACCTGAGTGTAAACAGAAAAGCTAAACCGACAGCGCAGGTGTGCTTTCACTTCCCATTTAAGACTAGTGTTAGGGACAGAATGAATGTGAGATGGTTGTCCCCAAAGTGGCATCCCTATCAAAATCTCTATGTCATGCAATTATGCTCTGACAAGTCAGTATGTTTTCATCATATTCAGAAAATATATGTAGCAAAAACCAAACCAAACCAAAAGGCTAGTGACATTCCTCTACCAGCACTATCTGCTTGGAATGGCACGTGATCATAATTGGAAGTTTAATAAATAAATGTAGCTGCTCACTAACTTCTGCTCCCACTCACCAGATTTTTACATGCACAGTTAGATAACTTGGCTTTCTGACTAGATTCAGATTGCTATCTAAAAAGCTCTATGGCACTAGCTTTGCTGAAATCTCTTTTTAAATGATCTAATGGCTGCTTAAGCAGGTAATTCAATAAAAGTGATTAAAATTCTAAGGGACTGGTATTAGGAGACACTTAAGATACATATTCAATTAAGGGATGAGATTAAAGGCAGTGAAAGGAGTGTTTCCCTGATCTGATTTACAGCTCGGCAGCAGAAGCAGCTGCACTAGAACAACTGAAGAGAGAAAACTGCAAGTGGAAAAACCAGGTGTGGTAGGGCACAAACTTCTGTGGCTAGCTTCATGCCAAACATCATCTTCATGAGAATGTCAGGTCTGTAGTTGTCTGTTTCTTCAGAGAGAATACTGCTTTCACAAACAAATAAAAGGTCAGCATGTTGACAATGTGATGATTCATTTAAAACATGTAATGCAGTATGTTAAAGGCTACTGGACAACTATTTACTACTTTTAAAGCATCAGTTTTCACTTACTGTTAGACTTTAATGGGATATTAAGTGCAATTTAGCACTCACAGAGATAGAACAAATAATTTTAAACGGTTGAGCTAGTCTTTATTAATTCTAGAACCTGAAATGCAGTTTAGAAGAAACCCAGGGGGCTTAGATACACGAGACCAAAGCTTCATGAACTCTTTAAGCCAGCAAAGACAAACAAAACCACCAAAGTAAAGAGGTTCAATCTCCCTACTCTTATCTTTGGCTACTCCTGACTTTCTTCCACATGAAGCAGATAGTCAGTTTTTGGTAGATTGGTTCCATAGTGGTGTTGACACTCCAGAAGTAGAGACATTTGTATCAATACAAGCAAAGAGGTTTAAGACAGGTCTGAAATTTTCCAGGAAAACAGCTACAACTTCCCTGCAACTTTTCTGTTTTAACAACTATTTTGATGGATTAAAAAAAGAAAATCCTCTTCTGAATTGATAAGACAGAAAAAGTTGTAATAGTTTTGCATTCCTGACCTTCTACAGCAGGTGAGACTTATAATAGATTTAATCGGGATGAACAATTGCATCTGTTCCTGGGACATTTGTTTCACAACCTAGAAAGGTTGACAGTCTTTAGAGTTGAATTTTTTGAAGTAAGAACTCAAAATATAGACCATTCTGAACACAGAGACGAGGAGAGAATACGCAATTGCAGCACACACTCCAGGACTGTCAGAAGATCCTGGATGCACATAGCCTTACTATGTGAAAGCAACCCCACATTCAGCTGTCCTCTCAAAGTGTTTATATATACGTTTCATTTATCTCTGTCTATAAACTCGAATAGCATCTACAACTACTATTTTGTTTGTAGTTCCTGAAAAAGGTTTTCTTTCCCTCATTTGGGCACAAAGAATACTACTCTGGAAATGGAATTGAGAAAATTGTTTCTCCTTCCTTATCGATAAAAACCACTGAGGAAGTGTTGTAAAACATCACCAGTGCTGCCTGGCTGCCCAGGACTGAAGTTATAGCTACTAGGGCATAACTGATTGCTCTAAGCTTGATCCAATTGATACTGCGTTGGAGGTCTGTTCTTCCATTAACCTTGGACGAAATTGTTCCCTGAATTAGCTTCCTTGCTCTTGAAAGCTGGCATCAATTTTCTTCACCAATCCTTTGCTTCAAAGATACTGTGGCCTCCCGAGTACCCACTGGCAAAGCCCATGCATTTTTGCTTTTGGAGAGGCTCTCAGAACAACCGGATGGAAGAAGATGCCAGTTATTCTTAAGTGACAAAACCTCGGTAAACCAAAGAAATTAGACTGTGCCTTGGCACCAGTTTCTGAATTCTGTTCTCCAACAGAAATAAAACCACACAGAAAATAGGTAGCTTTGTCAAATGCAACTTACTCCTACATGTGATCTGGACTGCATGACAGTTACTTTACAAAAGCCTCTTCCAAGAAAGGAGGCTCTGGTAAACAGAGCATTATAATACAGTTATAGATAGTCCCTCTCTACCTAAGAAAAAAATAACTTGGAAAGGCTTCCTTAGAGAAATAGTAGAGATTTATTTAACAATAGCACGTGAAGCTGAACTATCTCCTACAGGATGCTCACATAGTTGTGCAGAATAGACCTCTCCAGATCATTCAATAACAGAGAAATACATTCTGTTTATAAATTGTTCCTATTTGGAAACGGTTTCCTGCTATGAACTTTGATTTGTCAAAAACTCTAAGCTGGATTATATCCAACTTTCGAAATGTGTTCAGACCCTAGCTACTGGGCAGAGCAGACTCCAAAACTTCTCACTCACAGTTTGGGTTGAAGATGATGATTTATTACAGAATTCAAGTGATTGTAGGGGAAAGGCTATATCCCTAATATTGATTATGAAGTTTCACTTATGCCTAACGAGTAAATAAAGATGGGTATCTCTAAGCCGTTTTTCTCATGAAGGATTATTCTAACACTTCCTGCCACTCATCCCTCTTGGGGAACAGTCAGCTTCTGTTTTGCCAGCTTAAGGGATGAAGGTCTTAGCACTATAATCTGTGTCACTCGTGATGCTTAATGTTTTTGAATAGCAGCTGAATCATAATTTAGATCCAGTAACTTGGATCAAAGAACAGCAAGAATCTAAATGAGAAAGCAGCAACAGATCCAGACTTCAGTATGTTACACAAAAATCTGGCGGCATAAAAGGGATTTACACAGCGGATTAAGGAGTCCATACAATTCTTGTATCAATTTAATATGCTGACTCAGAAGTTCTCTGTATCTGAGGCAGAATCAATTCAAAATAACAGTACTTGTTATCAAGGACCATAAACACGTTCTGTGCTTCCTGATCCTTTCATATCCCCCCCCTTTAGAATCCTTACACACGGAACAGTTGCATTACATTAAGTTGTCCTGCACCTCATTTCTCTTATCAGGAAAAACAAAAGTAGAGTTTTCCTTCACGAAGGCGGACTGACTAGCATCAGTTGAAATCTGTACCATCATTCCTTAAAGCTACTGCCTTCTTTCTCCACTTACTAACCTTCATTTATCAGACGCAGTACTAGGTAAACTAGCCTCTCTGGCCTTCTCAAGGAAACATTAATGTAAAATTTCACTGACGTAGGACATGACATCTGCAGACAGATATAAAAATAAGAATAAAATTAGAGATTTTCCTCCTTAGTGATCTCTGGGTCACTAACATGTTCCAATAGGTAGAATTTCACAGGTACTTCTTTACATCTCTCCAGAAAGCGATGCAGTTGCACAAATCCATGACACTGCCTCACTGAAACACAAGCGCAATGTCAAAGTGAACCAACTTCTAGCCTTTCTAGTATTGGTTCAAGAAGAGTGCTGACTACATATTTGCCCTTCTGCATTTGGACTTCTTGCATGCTGTTGGAAAGATTAAAAAAAAAAAAATGGCAAGGAGTGAAATTGTAACAAGCTGCCTCTAATTAGGCTAACAAACATGGTGGCACAGCTCACTTCACCATGGAGAAACCGAAGTCAGTCCTACAAACTTTTCGTATCAGGTATCTGTATAATGTATTGGAAACTGCCGCAAGAGATTCCGCAACTACATCAGAAACATTTGCAGCTCCAGAAGAAAGTACAGCAGGCAGTATAAACACCAGGCTGATGACAATCTCACGATGAGGAATACAGTCCACTTTTGATAGCACTAGTTTTCCCTGCCAGCTGTCTAAGCACTATCTCTATTATAGCCTTCTTGCGTACGTAAGGGCCAGGTTAGTCTCAATAAATCTCACAGATGTAGACTTCAAGGTCAGCTTGCGGCAGCTACATCTGGTTGTTTCCAGCAACCTCTGACCAAGATAATGCCCATTACATGAGTTTGTGGACCTTTCCTATGACACAAAAGCAGCCATACTTTTATTTCCATGAACAATGTGTTTCACAAGTCAATAAGTAAGAATTAGAGGAATTAGCTACATGTTATCAAGATACTAATTCTACTTTCACTTTCAACACAGCAAAATTAGAATTAGAAGTAACTGCTAAGCTAGAAAACTCTTACCTTCAGCTTTAAAAGCCAACCGATTTTTAAAAGCTCTACAAAATAATGAAAGGTTACAATTCACCTCTGTGTAATCAAAAATTAATTTCAGGCTTACACATTGTGTCTCTTCTGATTAGCTGCTATACATTAAGCTATAGTGATGCACTGCCTCTTCAAGTGACTTGAAATGGATCCACTTACTGCTCCAAGCAATTCACAAACTTAACAGCTTCACATGCGTGGAAGCATCTTGGTTCCTGAGTTGTTCATTGTAAACCATTTCCCAGTCATCCAGTTGATAAGCTTATACTGAACTACACAAGCTTCATCTTGAAAAGGTTTAAATGTTTAATTTGCTTCACTGTATCTACTAAATAAATCACAAGTGGCTTTTTCATAATATAAAATGTTGAAGGGAAATATATTAAAAATGCTGGAACATAGACAATTTCAAAACAATCTTCTGGAGTCAGACGGTTGACCAACTGCAATAAATTTTGTTTGTATCCAAACTCCTAAGAAGAACAGAGTATTTGACTCTGGAGAAACTTACTACACAACCCGCACAGTATGTTTTTGGTATACATAAAACTTAAAAGGCACTTTATAATTTAATCCCAAACAAAGTTGAAATACTTATTCTATATAGTATTTTAAGTTGTTAGCTAATTAAAATTGCTGAGTTTGATTCATTTTATTATAGCTCGTACTGCAGAATAATACCAGAAAATATTTCTGCATAACAGAATAGGTTAGTTGCACAGAAATGAGAACCCTCTAAGACAAGTAAGAAATCATAACTGATCAAGCAAGGAGCCACAAGTAAAAAGTTAGTAAAAGTTAGTTAGTTAGTAATTCCATATAGTTATCTCTGCATCATCAGAGGAACGTGACAGTGAAAAATATGGACTCTCATAGTTGGTGCAAATAAACGTTATTTAGAAAAGGAACACACGCAGACACTTATGCACCAAATAAAAATTTAACTTGCTATTAAAAATCATGCTCAATCCAATCAGTGTTCTCTGAAGAGGGAAGGGAAAATTAAAAAACAAACAAAAAAAACAACAAAAAACCCCCAAAAACTCTGTAAGAGAATGGACTTTCTGAATTTGACTCCAAGTCATTAACAGCCCAGGAAAATGAGCATACATGAGATCTAGATGAACATGAACACAAGAAAATGTAGCCTATTAAACATTAATATAAAATTTGCATCACTGGATGAGTCACATTGTGTGGCAAAGTTCTACAGTATCTAAAATTTTCACTCACAGAATGTCTAAGACATTGATCAAGGTAATAGATTAAAAAAATAGTACCCAATTTGGCAGACCACTTTTTGAACTACAGGTGAAAGCAATGTGAGGAATTCTGCTAACTGGAAAGGAACAACAGCTTTATTTTCCACTATTAGAGGGCTACCTTCCAGTAGAACAGTAATTTTCCAAAAATACCAAATGCGTATATTTTACATAACCAAATATTATATATATAAGTACATCCCCTTAAATCACATCTATTAAGGAAGACAACAGGTAAAATGAAGAAGATTCTTTGTGTCTTTAAGAAAAAAAAAAAAAAACATATTGAACAAAGCGGGTTTGTAAGTAGACCTCTCTAGCGCATACTACAGCTACGAATCTAGTCTTCGTCTTACAACCCATAGCACCAGGTAAAGAAAAAGCAAAGCGCACAGATGATCTGCACAGTAAGACACACGTTAAGTTTTATTTTTACCCAAGTCTTCTAATACTCTCACTTCCTTTCCTGCCTCCCTGCAGGAAGATAGCTTGCTCTCCTTGCTCCTTATGCATTTTTAAACATTTCATAAAAGGAGATTTAAAAAGTAAGTTTCTTTTCCTACATTAGTAACTCCATGCAGTTATCTGTGTACCAACAGAGGCTCTTTCCAAGTGCTTTGGTTGGCTCTAGAGCAACCTCAGTGCACCACTGACTTACAGAGATGAGTTCTCGTAGATGCACTGAACTAACAGTTTTATGACCGTTTTTCAAACAGCAGAATGACATTTTCTACTGGGGATAGACAAACCTGTCTTTTTGATTATTCCTGATTCAGACTAGAATTTCAAAGTATCTTGCTAAGATGTTTTCTGAAGAGTTTTTCACCTTGCTATGCAGATGACCTACTCCATATTTTTCACAATAGGATCACAGGAGTACTACAGTCTCTTGTTTTGTAAGATCAGCAATATAATCTGGAAAATCTGAAGAACACTAACAGGCTGAGAAGGCCAACAAAAGATTCACAAAATAATGAGTTCTCTTACAAGAGTAGCAAGGGACATTTCATAGTATTTGGGAAAGAATCTTATTTGAGATATTAATCCGTGGGAGTCCAAGCCTCCACGAAGGCTGTCAGAGCACCTCTGCTACAGAAGAAAAATAAATATCAGAATAGCAGGCATGCCAGAAGAAAAACCCTCAGTTTTAGTCAGGTTAAAAAAAAAATGCAGTAAGATAAAGGTATGCTTTAACTTGGAGAATACTGGAAAAAAAAAAAAAAAAAAAAAAAAAAAAAAAAAAAAGGAAGGAGTGAGGAGAGAACTGTGAGTCAGCGTTCATTTTGTTTGACATTTACATGGATAGGTAATGACTTACTTATAAATGATAATAATAATACGGACCTATTTCCTCTGTTCAGACATCAACATCACAAGTCAGTGCCACTGTATTAGTCCACAATGACCAGTGACATAATAAAATAGCCATCTTCAGCTGGTTTTCCATCTAGCTTTTGTTGTAATAGCTGCTGATGTAAACTGAAGACTGTGTACTTATATAAGATAGCATAACCAAAATAACAGCCCAAAAGATGTATTAAAAAACATTTTAGGGACATCCTAAAAATATCCTGCAATAATAAAAACATTAGGCATTATTTATTTTTCTTCTTTTTTAAAAAAAAATAAAAATCAATCTTCAGTGTTAACTTCATAATTCACATCTTTAATCTTTACATTAGTTTTTCATAGTATATTTTAAAAATTGTATTAGCATCTGGAAGTTATTTTTCCTAACACTATACTTACATAAGATAAACATAAAGTACTTACACCACTCCCAGCATATCGAACAATAAATAAGAGATTCTCCTGACAGGACTTTGATGACCTGGCAAAGCCCGAGTGCTTTCAGCCAAAATCATATGAAACCATAAATCACTTTTTATTTTATAGAATATTTCAAAATGGATTCCTGCTTTCTACCTTGAAAGTCATTTCATGTGTTATTTATAACCACTGAAAACCACTGAAAAATTTTCCAAAGAAAATTGCATAGAACTAGAAAATTTACTGTGACTGCTTTTATAAAGAATAACTCCTTTTTAGGAAAAAAAAAAATAGAATTACTAGCAGACAAACTTGTGAATACAACCACCTTTTAAAGGGCCATATCCTTTATTTTACAACTTCATCAGCAGTTAATACAGCCCTTCTGGGGTATCAGATACAAGTTTAGGAAGTTAAGACTGAATAGAATCCAATCAACTGAAAAAATTCAAAGGTAAGTATGACCCTGCATCCTTATCCACACCACTTAGAAATATGCACAGTCATATTGCAAATCTTTGTGCTTACAGTGGTTTCTGCCATAAATGCAACACTACTGAATGCTTTGCCTATGAATTTTCCTATTAGACAACTGCACAAAACAAAAGCTTTGCCATCAACTCCTATCTCTGAGCATCACTCTCAAACAGACACTTGTTTTTTTCAGATAAATATTTATCAAAGAACTCTAGTTCCCCCTCGCTATAAATGTACTACCATTTTAATGCCTGCACCAATTTAAAAGTTGACTCCATAAAAGCTTATCAATAATGAACTCATTTAAATGAACTTGACTAATATCCACCTTGAATTCCTCGAGCAAGCACTTACATTAGCACTCCATACCTACATCCCACCAGCTTTTAGACAAATAAAAACCACTGAATATCACCTCCCTAAGAACAGACCTCCTCCTGAAATACCAGAACTGCTTGGAGAATTGATGACACTGCGTAGTATCTGCTTTGGCAGAGAGTTATCCAATAAATTCATTCCTGTTTGGTTAGTGGGTAACTTGACCACAGTACTGTATTCAAAAAGCAGTAGAATAGTGATTTCAGAGAGGTCTGGGGGTGGGGTGGTGGAGGAGGAAGGAGTGCCTTCAATGCTGCAACAAAAAGGGAGGTAGAACAAAAGAACAATGGCGTAACAGCTTTAATTCTCAAATTGTGTTGCCATCAAAAACCTCAACATATGCCCACCACTTTTATGTCATATGATAATCTAGCTTCTTTTATTATTCCTATGGATATAAATTACATGACAGCAGTGAAACTCCTGCTGCTGAATCCACCAGGACTAGTATTTTTGCACTACATCCATCTTGCTCTAAACTTGCCCACGCAAGAGCATGCTTAATCTGGGTTAAGGAAAAGCGGTTTCTTCAATAAGCAAATTTACTTTTCCCGCAGAAATATTGATGAAGTAATTGAACCTAAGCATTAAATGGAGCACTGATGACTAAAATTGAGTGTGAGGTTCCATTTTCATTAAGCTTACTTCAGGGAAACAGTTAAATGAGCCTGAAATAAAAACAAATTCAAATCTAATGTTACCACTTAATCTAATTACTAAAATTAACAGATGCACTGATTATAAAACCAGAAAAAGGCCACACATGCAGAAAAAGAATGCAATTACTACTATGCAGTTAAGAAGATTATTAGCACAACCATCCTAGTTATTACAATATGACAATTAAATATCCATAGGTACACTCAGCGCTGGTTATAGCATTAGAAAACAGAATTTCCTTCCCCCAACACCAAAGCTCTGCTATTACAAGCTCATTCTAAAGCAGGGAAGATCATATTTGATGGCTGTTGCGGGACCAACTCTCACTGGCACAGACAGTTTAGCCCAAAGTCTTGGCTGCTGAACTGCCAGTTTCAGGTGAGTTCTAACAGCCCAGGTGTGCACAACCTCTTCCAGCTGGGACGTCCTACCACCAACGGCCGTTTCTGTGCGAGGAGCAGCCTGGCATTACTTAACACACACATCCAGCAAGCACAGCGTACCACGGGCCACGAAACACAGCGCTGCCGCCGCGGAGCGATTCCCTTGGCCTGCACTCTGTGCCTGGGAGACCCCTCGGCGCAAGGATTGCCAGAGCAAGCGGAATTACAGTCAACCTTTAACAAAAATCACAAAACCTCCAGAACAAAACTTTGGCAGCAGGTTTTTACTCTTCCAAAGGAATCAGGAAAAGGTGAAGTCTTATTTACAGAAGTTATAGTCAGCTCTTTTAAGTAGGTAATACCTTCACCAGCTTCCTTAGTAGCTAGAATCGCTACTCCTACTACTACCACTTTAACCTTCTAGTTTCCTGAGTAGCTAGAATAGCTAAATAGCCTAACATTCATTTTATAAACCTCGGAGTTTCCTTTAATTTTCTACATCACTGCATCATCTACATAAATACTATTTTTCTCATGGCAGTGAAGAAGTTACTCTCAAAAAATCACATGCAATTTTAAATATGTCACCCTTTTAGTACAGTACTTTAGCCTTTCATTATTTACCATTTTTCTCATACACTCAAAATATTTACCAATCTGAACATATATGAAAATACCAGATTCATTAGTAGGGCTCCCACTCCATACATAAAGGTTAAGAACACAAAATGGATCTCTTAATCTGCTCAAGAACCCCAATTTTGCATTTTTAGTAGAATTATGGTCAACAATGGAGTCAATACGTTTTTATAATCTCCCACAAACTCCAGAACTAAATCAGAAATCCTTTGAGCAGGGGAATTACTTTTCTTTCTGATGAACGCTGAAGACAGCAGTTAGATTACGAAACTCCCTCACTCTATTTCAGACTGCTAGAAAGTAGTCTTAAATCTGAAGGACACAATCTGACAGATTAATGAACTCCAAAAACGTAGTTCCTGGTTTCACATGGAAAACAGTAATACTTAGAAGTGTCTTCCCTTTTGTGTTCCAATCAACATCCGGAGCTGACCATGGAAGCTCTCCAAAAACACAAACACGCGAGTGTAAATTTGGGACCTAGCAGCAGTAATGTATTTTGAACATTTTAAGACTAAAGCTTAATGCTGAATTTAAGGTGGGGGGGGTTTATCAAGACCAGTTTGAACCAGGCCTCTGTCACTGGGTCCTACAAGACAGAAATTTATTTCAATACTTCAAGATTACTATGATACACAAGCAACAGGAATCTTAGTTCTGAAGGAATATTTTAGAATTGTCTTGTAGGTACACTGTTCTGGTATGTTTCAGTGAGACATTCAAGATGTCCATCATTATTTACCTTTAGGGGAGACAGGATGATCTTGTACAAGATACAGAAACCACAGGCAGATCCAGAAAGTTCAGAGTTATGTCTCTGATACGTGCAACCATACAACCTTATGTTTGTTTATATACAGAGAACTACACTTTAATGAGGATGACTCAAAAAAAAACCAAAAAAGTTTTGCATTATTTCTAAGCAGGCATAAAAATCAGAAAGAACTTTTAAGAGAGAAAAAGTTATTGTACTTGAGGATAAAATAAAAAAAAACCCATATATTATCAGCATACACTACATACACTGCAACACCATGGAGTTTAGCTCTTCAGAACTATTCTCAGTGCATAAAAGTAAACTCGACCAGCAGAAAAAAGGCTGCCACGGGTGGCAGAGCCAGACAACACTTTATGAGGTACCAAAGCAGCACTTGATCTCAGGCGTGCAGGGGAAGTGTAGGAAGTGTAGGAAGTGTACCTGACCGGTTCATAGGAACGGGGCTCACAGCGATCCCCCTTCCCAGTTAAAGTCCCCCACACACCTCCGTGCCACCTCTATTCCAAAAAAAACCTTGTCACTTAACTCCTAAAAGCAGCCTTCGAGCAGCGGGCGAGTCCCGGACAGGTAGCGGACAGGTACCCCCGGCAGCTGCAGGACCCCCCGGCCCGCCCTCTCCAGACGCCGCTACCGCCCTCAGCCGCCAGCTCTGCCCTGCGTCTCCCGGCTGCTCTCTCTCGAGCCCCGGCACCTTGACACCACCCGCCCAACGCCCGTCCCCTGCCGCCAACCGCGCCGTCTCCTACCGGTCCCAATCACCACCACATCGAACTCGGAGGGCAGGTTGTCCGCCATCTTGGGAGGGGCACTGTCAGGTGGCCGGCGCTGCCGGAAATGGCGGGTGCCGCCAGGAGAGCCGTCCGGCCGCCGCTCGCGGGGGCTGCTGGGAGATGTAGTTGCGGGCGCCGTCAAAAGGGAACGCGCCCCTCGGCAGGGCTCTCGGCCGTAGGCCCATTCTGAGCGCGGGCTGACAGAGATCTCTGCTGTCCTGCCCTACAGCACGCACCGCCTCTCCGGGGTGTTAAGCAGGAGGATGGACGGGGTGGTGTCCACCCCTCGAAGGCACCCAGTGCGACCCATCAACCCCTCCGTCACATCGGCCACCCGGGGCCTTGCCCATGTGGTTCGGCTGGCCCAGAGAACGAGCCCCCACCTTGGATACGGGAATGTTCTGGGAAACAGCTGGGAACGCGTACAAGCTCCTAGCATCAATGGGTAAACTCCTGAAATACAATAACGCGATTGCATTCCACCTACTTACTCCAAATGCAAAACACTTAAACGTAATACTTCAGTGCAAACACCCATACTTGTACAATTGGTGTCAGTTCCACTGAAGTCTCCTGCACGACCAATTCTCCAGTAATGCACAGTAGGTTTCATTTTTGTTATTTCCCCCTGCATGTGCAGTGTTTCCAAAGCTATTTCTATTGTTTCTTCAATCTCATTGATCACTGCACTTTTAAAATACATTCAAGAAAATATTTCCCTTATTATTTTTAAAAAGTCTCCTTAGTCATCAATTACGATGTCTTTCTTCTATCCACCATGTTGAAAACAGATTTCAAAAGAAAGTGTGTTAGTTCATCTATTTCTAGTCATTAATCTCATGTCCATCCTTGTTAATTAACAGACATACGTTGGTTTGTACTTTGTTATCTGTTGCATTCAAAAAATCTCTCCATTTTTCTCAACTCACCAAGGAACACTAACTCTTTCTTTCTTTTACTCTGAAGCCTTAAGTCACACTTCAGTCTTGTTCTGACTTTTCCTTCACCTTACAAAGAAATGAAAGGGCAATCAGGGGTGAAAACCATAGAATCTATTCTTTCAGAGTAGCCCTCCTGTATTACCAGTCTGAGTGAAAAAACAATAATAAAAAAAAAACATATTAGAAAAAGCCAGATACAGAAATGCAGGCAAAATAACCTAGCACAGAATACCTGTGCCAGCATACACTGTCAATTTCTAGAAAGTTTTGCTTTTTATTTTGCATTTAATGCCTTATATGGCTTTAAACTAATCTCTTAATATTATTCATTGTGTATGATTATATTAAAGTCTTAACACCTTAAATCAATAATAACAATAAACCAGCTAGCAGCCTGTTAACACCTTATTACAAGCTCCTTGTTCCCACAGCAAAACAATAGTGAAAAGAGTATAAAGCAACTAATGAAAACCAGAGACCGCCTTACCCCCACGGTACTGCCAGACGTGCTACAACAGAGTACAGCACAGAAAACAGTCTTAGCAGGAAACATCAAATAACACAACGATAAAAAAATATATAGATTTAAACATCAGCACTTGATTACTATGCTGAGAAATATATAACAGAGAAAATTATTAGCTGTGGAGTCGGATATAAAAGTAGCAAGATCAAATCTTATGTTCCTTATATTTATGCTTTCAACTGTCCCAGAGATTTACAAAAAAATTTCCATTCTGCAGTTTTCATAGTGCAATTCTGTTAATGAAGCTGTCATTTCTACTTTTTTTTTTTAAACTGTAACAACAGAAATTTCTCCAGAATTCTCATAATGCTGGATGATCCTGACCTAAATATCTTGAGTTGAGGAATAAAGCTTTACTATACTGGTTAGATCAGACAAAACAAATTCTCCTTGCCCATTCTTTTCTTACTGAGGGAAGGCATACTCATGAAAACGTAATTTCATTGTGAAAACCTTTTGTTATTGTTTAGTAGAATTCTAGGACTGCACTAGAACAGAGCTATTTCACTGTCAATGTCTTACTGTTTCTCAACTGCTTAAGCATTTATCCCACCACAAAATGCTGTTGTTTGGCCCTGTGAGTTCCTGTTAGCTTCATTCATAAGATGCAATCAGTGCAATCCTATTTCATGATGACAGTCATTATCCACTGGACCAGAAATTCTTCTTAGTACTATTTATTTGACAAAAATGATTATTCAGATCTCTAACTGCAAGGGTTGTCAGCCCCATACAACACAAAAATATTTCTCTGTACTTTAGAGTTTTAATATCAGCAAATGTA
This sequence comes from Tetrax tetrax, assembly GCA_009806455.1. Taxonomy (NCBI): domain Eukaryota; kingdom Metazoa; phylum Chordata; class Aves; order Otidiformes; family Otididae; genus Tetrax; species Tetrax tetrax. The sequence continues at coordinate 28,270 of WHYT01017555.1, forward strand.
GAAGTAAAATATGTAAGTATGAATAATTTTTATGAGAATTTCATGGACCTTGAGAAAATGTCTTACCATGTTTTTCTCTTTAGCTATTTAATTGCAATGTCATAGTAACAGAAAGCAGCATACCCAATTCTGCATGGATGAATAAGCACATTCAATAAAGAAGATTTAACAGAGTAAATCAAACACTGGATTAAACATTTTCTGCATAACAGACCACAAAATGGGCATTCATTTTACCAATAGATCCTCTACATTAGAAACAAATAGAAATGCACACCAACATAATTAAACTGCACATCCTGTGGCCTGATTGCAGAATTTCCCTATATTTTGTTAAACTTGGTCTCATCAGTTAGAATTGCCAAAACACATTCAAAAATGCACACTGACAAGACTAAATGTAATTTAACTATTTGTATTAAACACATATTTTCCTACATTTTATGAAATAATTCACAATCCTATATATTGTGGAGAATTTATATAGCATTTTTAGCAATAACAGTTCAGAAAGATACACGCAAAGATCAATTTTAAGATTCCACTTTTAGCAGTTCTAAATACTTTTTCTGTAAGCAACTTTCCCTACTTTGATTTCAAGCAAAACGCCTCATAAAAACATAGAGTTTTGCTTTTTAACTTTTATTTAGGATTTTCAGATATTCATAGAACTGCCTTTGTTATTTTAAAGTCAGTGTAGTTAATATCTAGCTTTATCAAAATACCTTTTGGAAATATAATAATCTTAGCAAAAACCCAGAAACTATATAAGTGGTTTTATTTTCCCAGGTAGAAACACTGAAGCCCAAAAGAAAATCAGGAAGAATCAGCATTAGAATTGTGGAGTTTCTAATTATCTCAGGATCTGGCCTCAGATCATTTCATCAGATATTTCTTCCTTCAAAACCAAACAGCAAATACTGCATATTCACTATGATGAATTTTATTTTTTTTAAAGTTAGGTAGTATCTTTACCCAGCAGTGACTTCACGTGTGAAATGTTATTATTCATTCTATTATTCACTCAATGGATACAGAATTTAATTCTCCTTCAGCACCAGTTTGAAATAGGAGCAGCAGCAGGATCGGGCCTATCAGCTGCTTGAAACATCTATTGAATAACCTGATTTATCCCAACTAAATGGCTCATTAGTTCAGGCAGCAAGAAAATGTTTATGTGGTGCTGAAGTTATGCATGGTTGTCATATAGAGTTTGCTGTTACGCAACTGTCAGTCGCTCAAGCATGCACAAACTAGATTGTTCATTAACTGCAGAAACAGCCACTCAAGTACGTTTGGGGAAAAAAAAATAAAAATGTTTGTTTCCAAATTTCTTCTAAACTCTGATATGCCTTTATTCTAACTTCTTCTTTGTTACCACTATCTGAATTTTTCTTTCTTCCTGTCACGGCTTGCAGTAGTCAGTCCCAATCACGCCCATAAAACACATTACTCGTGTTTTATTAGTGGCATTAGACCTTCACTGCAAATTCTCAGTCATGGGTAGACACTTAATTCCCATGGATGGTATGAATATTCCTTTGATACAGTAATCTTGGCTTTGGTAGATCAGTGAACTAAATATACTTTGAAAACCTTGAGTAATTAAATCCACATTCTCTACCTAAGGAGCATTGAAACGAATTTTGAAGTTGCCCTTTTGATTACTCAGATGTGAGTAAATTATAGGATTGTTTAGAGAGATGGGGAAAAAGAATTACATTTCACTCTACTGCTGTAAGCACGCAAGGCAAGACATCTATTTTTCCAATCTTTAATTAATGACATTCTGCAAAAATTCTGTAGGTCTCTCATTGCAGTCAAAACTTTCTTGTATCAAGTGAGCACAGAGGAGAAAAAACCAGGGTCATAGCTTTGATAAGGCTGTTCTGCCCAGCATAACCGGCCGAATATGGAAAGAAGGCTCCACTGCAGCTTCATTAAGGATCGCTGACAATTTTTACAGGCTGAAGCAGATAGTATTTGCAGTAACCCAAAAGTTCTGTTATTTTTTTATGCTACAGGCTAATATTTAATGCTTAAAATAGCTGATGAACCTAGGATGATGACTAATATGCTGCAGTTTTTGTTGCTTGTCTCTTAGAGACAAGTGGAGGAAAGATTACTTTCAGAAAGTAATTCTTGATTTTTCTTGATAAAAAAAAAACTGTACTTTTTAGGACTACTGAGACAGAGACAGAAAAGTGTAAATTATTTTTGAAATCGAAGTAATGTCAATATACTAAAGCAAAGGACTAAAACTTCTTTGTACATATTCAAAATAAAATCTGGAGTTGGTGACAATCTTTTGGGTTTATACGCTATACATTTTTCAAGGAATGTGTTCCTTTCCAGACGTTTCCTTCACATCCCCTGTGGATTGAAATGTGTTCTTTACTGTATCTAAGAGGTCCTTGAGAAGACACAGTGGTATTTCTGGCAGAAGTTTGCACATCACTTTTTAACACTTTTATTTCAGACTTTACAGTGTATATGGATTACCAGTTATGATATTTCAGAAGGTGCCAGTAAACAACAGACAAAAGAAACTGATAGGATATACAGGACTGCTAGATAAAGTTGTGCAATAAATCAAGATTAGTAAATATGGATGAGTGTGTCCAATGGTATTCAGTTGCTGCCATATTTCATTTGCAATATTACTTGAGACAGTTTTTATTGCATAGTAAGAGGTTTTCACTTGTGTTCTCAGTTAGAGTTTAGGAAAAATGTCCCTTTTCCAACACATCTGGAGAATGTAGCTTATGTAAGAAATGAATCTATTTTATCTATCTGGAGATATTCCTGTTCTTTTATATATTGCATTTCTTTTATTCATCTCTTTTGACATGTTGCCAGTTTATGGATAAGGACTCTTCAGCCATTAAGGCATACTCATACTTCATTATAGACAACTAGTTTTACCATGCGAAGTTCTACATCTTGGTCTTTTCTAACTGATTAACAAACAATACTTACAGTTAAAGGTGAAATGTATATTGCTTTAAACATGAGAGAGGACCAGTTATCTCATCTCACTGCATCTACATATTTTAAAATGTGCCCATGCAAACACTGAAAAGAAGAGCAGTTAGTCTGGGAGATGGATAATGTGGCATATGCAGCAAAAAAACCCCAACCAACCACAGAGTGGAAGGCTGTTCCTTATTTGAGGAGAATAACAGGTGCAAGATTCTTGAGTATTTTTTTTAAACAGTAGTATTATTCAGTCTTGAAAATCATAAATGACATGTGGCTGAAAAGAAAAGAGGGGATAAACCAAGACTTTAAGTTCTGACACTGATAAAGCTTCCTTAGGAAACTCACCATAAATATTATAATATAATTAAAAGGGTTTAAAGTAGTCCATGAAGCTAAGTGAATTGATGTGTCTCATACGCAGTAATTTTACCCAGACTTCACCAGAGAAACCATAAACAAAAGACTGTAAAGGCCTCAGATGAAATGAGTTCTTGCAAGCTCGGATTCTTGTGAAGACACACTTATCACCAAGGAGTCAAACATGAAACTCTGCCCACGTGACATCTGCAAGTTAGGAGTGAGTAACAGTGAGGGACGACTTTTCAGGTAAAACAAGCTATTGGTGACAACAGTAAGTTAAAAAATGAAATAAAGTATAACCACTACATTTGAAATTGTGTGAGCAGATGAATAAAAATGATAAAGCAAACATTATTCTACCTTTGAGAAAGTCAGCATTTGAGGCTGAATTTGCCTCAGTTCCAGTGTGCTGGGTCTGCTGGTGCTCCACTTGGAGCTCTGCAGTGAGAGCAGAGATTTAGTTCAGGCTTTACACTGCAGTGGTGAAAATTTACAAACATTATCTGAGGGTACATACAGGCAGTGGAGACCCTCTTACTCTATTCCTCTCGGCAAGGCCATACATGAAAATATCTGTCCCTTGTAGGAAGGTGAGTTTTGGAGAAATTTTAGTTGTAAACCAGCTGTGACTAATAAGAAAGCAGCCTCTTATTTTTAGCAAGTATATTTACTAAAGCCATATACAGGAAAGGCCTCCTTATTAAGCATTTCCCTCACAACATTAGAGTTAAATAAGGTTTTGTATTGAAAATATTGCGGTTAGGATTTCAAAGCCAAAGAGTTGCAATTTTGGTCTACTGAAATTTTTAAGAACCTTGAAAGGAGATTATGCTCAGTTTGCCTCACAGAAATGAGAATAGGTCTTGTTTTTCTTTCAAAAGTTGTGAACAGGTACCAGACTATATGTGGTGATGCTTTTCAGAATTCAGAAAGGATGCTTAAGATTTAACATCTATTTTTCATTAATCCAAACATAGTACACCTCATTTAAATGCTAGCTTTTCTTGTGCAGAAAAATAAGACATCCACATTGTACTTATTAAACTTTAATTAAAGCGTATATGTCTAGGAAATGAATGTTCCTTCTGTAAACATTATGTGGGTCAGCTACATTAAAGTATTTAATGTTTTTTTTGTAAGAGGTTTGCATGTTAAACTGTTTTCAGGGGAGGATGCAATAGAGCACTCTAGCATGTCCGAAACCTGAGTTTCAACACCATTGATAACAGGGTGTTCTCCAGTTTATGCATTCTTAGAGTGATAAAGTATAAAATGAAAACAATAGGAGGTCAAATCTGGTTGTAGTCTGAGTGAGAATTTTAAGTTTGAATGTAACAAATCTTAATGCATAGTACTAATTAGAAGACATCATCTTTTTTTAGCGTAAGATCTAGCCTTGGTGGTTGTCAGACTTAGCAGATGTTAACATCATAGATCCAAAAAATACATGCAATCCAGTTCTTTGATAAGGTAGTTTCTCCAATAGCAGAATCGCTCATTCTTCCCCACCATCTGATTATTCCTAGAGCTACAACCATCTCAGAACAATGGGAGCAGAATGTTTACTCCCCTCTTTTGTATCTACTTAGCACCTTACGAGTGGCACTGCCTCCCCTCTTTGATTAAGTAAATAAAAGGAAAGAATAGGCCATAGCTCCTCACGTTCTGAGGGCGCTATCGGAATATTAATTCTATATAGCTTATATGCACTCTTGGATCGAACCTTCAGTTAAGCCAGAAGAGACAGGATTTTTACCGCACTTCAGAAGAATGCTACGCTGTTGTAAATGTTGAGGCAGATTATTAGGAAGATTTGCAAGAATAACTACTTAAAATGGTCACATTCATTTTAAAGAAAAGAAATATAATTGGTATTTGCATGGAAAAAAATGGATGAATGTAAATTTTAGTTGATTATAATTATTGTCATCATAATCATCATCATTATCTTTGTATGTCTAAATGACTGATTCAAATAATTTTAACACATTTCACATGTCAGTGCAATTCTTTTCTGTTTTGTGCTTTAGTGCTGGGGGTTTTCATTTGCTTTTTTCACTCTGAACTTTTCATGGAAGCTATTGTAATCTTTTTAAAAGGTGGAAAAATGTTTCAAAAGAAGTCAAATCTAGAAGTATTACATATGTACATTTTATTGTTTTCAATACTATATAATCAAATTGCAGAGAAAAAAAAAGTGATACATAGATACTGTGCAATGGCACTTCAAAATGTTCTTAAGGAACAGATCCTAAATAGTAAGGATTGACCCGAGTCTGGACTGTTTGACCAGATAGGGGATGTTAAACAGTGAGTAGTTACAAACAAATTAGTAGGTGAACTTAAGTGGTCACGCATTGCGATGAAGGTATCATTCAAAAAGTCCATTAATAAATTGGAACCGCACATGTGAAACCTCACATATTGTGTGAGTTTATCAGTATTGACGATTACGAAGAGTTCAGACCCACAAAATCTGTTGGTGAAAGCAGTTTCTTTTTTACTGAATTTATATCACATCAAAATACACATGAGCAATCAAGACTGCAAAAGCCTTATGCTGTGCATAGCAAATTAAGTAAAAGTTTTGTAATTCCTATTTTCCCGGTAACTTTGAAATTACTAAGAAAAGAATGCGTTTTGGACCTGAGGGATCATCATAGGTGGTAAGATAGCTAGAATTCTTGATACTTGGCATCTTGGAAAAACAGGACCTAGTTTTCCCTTAACTTTAGTGTTAATTAATTTTATTTGGTTCCTTTACTCTTTAAACTTTTAATGGAAACTATTTTTAACATAAAGAGAAAAAAAAAACCTCTTCTGAACTAAAAATTATCTACTAGCACAAAGTAGAAGATCAACAATGTCATTCTCCATTGTCTTAAATCACTGTAGTTGTTAGCCCTGTGTAAATGTGCAAGCCGGAAAGCTAGCATTTCACTTCATGCTGTCTGGTACGAGGCACCAAGTGTAGAGTGGCAGATGTGTCTTTATCAGGAATTTATGCTCTGTTATACAATCGTTTATGTCCTGTGCGCATCTTTCTTGGGTGGTCTTAAAAGGCTGTAAGTAAATCATGAAATTGGTGGCAATATTAAATAATGCTAAAGAGTACATTAATGTAAAGAGAGTACTGTTATGTGGAAGAAGAAAGATTTAAGCCAGCAAAACCAGACTCCAAAACAATGCTTTCCAGTCTCCATTTAATAATGGATAGTATGGGTGGCCTTTTCCATAACAACGATGGTTTCCTGAATGACAAGAAATCTCCTAAATAGGAATAGGGAAGATATATATTCTAGTGAAAGCCTTATTTGTCTTTGTTGAATTAAATTATGGTGTCATCTCTTGTTATTTTATTGGGATGAATAGAAGTATGTTCATTTCACTACAGAGAAAGACACTAGCAACTTTTAAAAAACATGCTTTGAGCTGTAAATTGATGCCACCGTCCACGATACGGACTGCGTAAGGACTAAGCTGTTGTAAGGATTTCCCTGAACTGCCTGCTATTAGACTGACAACTGATGAGTTCCAGCACAGATATGTAACACCTCCAGCCAAAAGACAGACTTTGAAGTTTTGAAAGCCTTCTGTTTCCTCACCATGTCCAGGAATTTCCATTTTTAACATATTCTTTGTATGTAAAAAGATTGCACTACAAGATACTGCATTCAAATAAGCTTCTTTTAATGGAAAATATCTAGCAAACCCAGAATTCCTGGCTAACTTTGTGCACTGAAGTGACAAAAACACATTCAATTAACATTATTTATTCACATAGCAAAAAATATTGGTGTGTGGAGCTCATTCTTGCTCTACCACTTCTAAGCAAAAAAAATTTTGAATTCTCAACAATTTTCTTTCCTTCTTTTGCTTATATCCTTATTTGGAAGATTAAACAATATCTAAAATATGAAAGAACTCACAGTCCAAAAATATTTTTTTTTTTGTATTTAAAACTATATCCTACATTTACACTATAGAAAAAAAAATATTTACATCCCAAGTTGTATATTACACTATGCTCTATTCTATATTCATAGACTCATTCTGAGGGAAAGGCTTCCGCCAAGTCTACGTGAAATCAGGAGCTGGTAGTTGTACAGTTTACCAGCCTTAACTTCCCTATACATCCTAGACTGTCTTCTAAAGATTTATTAGGATTTTTGTTCTTCTAAGGGAGTGGGAGGTAGAACATCCTGGACTTGTATCAACTGCTAACAGTATTCCAAATGAAAGTATTTACAAAATTATCAATTTGCATTATAACTGAAATATCTCTAATCTTCTCAGGTTTGTGGTTTAGGGATCAAAGGATCAAAATGGCAGGTACTATCTCAACCAGTTCGGACCAGTTCCATTGATTTTTACTCAAAATTCCAGACTCATTTCAATAAGAAATGGCAGCTTAGACTGATATTACTGAATGGCTTTCAGAAGAAATGTAGTATTTTAAAAGATAGTATCATAACATTGATGTACAATGCAGAATACCCACTGATGCTAATTTCTGTCAATAAGATTTCTATGATTTGAAGATCGTAAAAAATTGAAATATCCAAGTAGTATCCAAGGCAAAAATACCATTCACTTCCTTGGAAACAGAAACAGGCTCAAATTGTGAATACTAAAATATAATCCATGTCACTAAGTATTTAAATCTTTATTATTTCATTACTGTTTTGATATAAAAATATCAATATATATACATATGGAATTTAAAACTATTATAATTTCTTAATATTTACTCTCACGCTTATAAAAGCTATGTACTCCTGAGTAACGTAAACCAATTATCCCCGTACGTGTGAAGTGCTGTAACGAGATCAATGAGACCTGAACACAAGGAGGCATCTTAGGATAACAGCTGCAGATGCACGCATTCTCCGATAAAAACAAACAAATGAATACACGCTGCTCACCCTTACCTTTGTCCCTCCCCCATATAAAATCCATGCCAGCATCCTTTTCAACTCTTAAGTGCATAAAAAGAAAACCAAATGAGAACATGTAGCAGTCCATCTATCAGTGCGGGCAAAGTACAGCAAATGGTCCCTTGTAGAGCCAAGCTAAGACGAACGCTTTGCAGTCAGTTTAGAAATTTGTTTTGGATGAGACTTAATGGTCGGAATATACTTACAAGCAAATGCTGTATACTTAATGGCTGTATGGAAAACTGCAACTACGTATCTTTACTGTCTAAAATACATCCTGGTTTTAAAGATGAGCTCAAGATAATTACTTTCACAATATTAATAATTCTGCCAATTGGATTTCTGCAAAGTAGATTCAATAAAATACTGAAAATATGTATTCAATAAATCAATTGCACTTCTGACTGAGTCTGAATAGCTATAAATTGTTTTCTCATTGATAAAATTCTGTTTATGAAAACCTATTTTCATGGAAACGACTCTAAAGATTTTTATTGGAAAATGCTTTGCAGTTAGAATATGTGAAAATTAATGAAAGGTCTACATGAGCCTCATACATTTAAATAAACAAAAAAAATTATTACTTTTTTATTGTTGCTTAAAGTAGAATGTAATCTCCATGTTTAAAAATACCAAAAATGTAAAGAAAAATCAAATACCTTCTTATCCCACTAGATGGTGGTGCCTTCAGATTAGGGCTGAGATGCTCAGACAGACAGTACAGGAAAACTTTTGCTTTCTTTAGCTGACCTGCAAATATAGAGAGTGAGAGATGAGGTTAACCTTGTTCCTCTGGGGATATTAACAAGCATTCCAGTATAATGACTTACTGAATATATTTGAGTATATAGCATCGTGTTGATAGCAGTTTGCTATAAAGGGTATTTTAACTTCAATACACATCTAATAGTATTATTTTTTCTTCCTGCAGAAGAAAAGGTGCAAAAAATATTGAACCTTAATGGTGATTCTATCTCATGTAATACAGCCTTATTATACCAAGGTCCTGGCTTCGCAATTTTACAGCCCTCTCTCCTCCATCAAAATCAAAATCCAAATTAAAGTAGTGAATCATTAGCAACAACTGCCTCTTGTGTTCAGATCTTTCATTGGAACAATCATAGAAGCACTACTCATGTTTTTATACAACACATGTACTCCTTGCTTTAAGGTGAAAGGTATTTATACATCCTTCAGACAAAAAGTAGCAGTGTCTAAGCATCGAAGAGCACATCTCTTCAGTTATAAAAGTCAAGTGAAATTTTAATGAATAGGAAAAGTAGATGAGACCTTACTTGAGGGAGTATTTTTGTGCTTTAATTTTCTCAGGTTCCTACAGTAAAGGGTCAAATCCTTCATGCCTCAAGTAAAGCTTGAACTGTTGAGTTCAGCGCAGATTCTGTGGAACGGAAAGCTTGTCCCAAAGGCTGTGTGTGTTGAGGACTGTCCCAAGAGCACGCTCAACATCACACTCAACTGTTGTGCAGGGAGGAAGCCTGCAGATGCAGACTCACACAGAGCTGAAGCATAATGTTAGAGTGTTGAGAGCATGAAATGTAGAACCATTGCCAGCGAGCTAGCCAGCTGTCAGTCACGCACAGACAGGCAGTCCAACGCGAGCCCGGAGTTTCCTGTGCACGCTGCAGGCCACGCGGGCTATTTGCTGTACGGACATGGTTGCTCCAGAGACCACCCTAACATTAGACTTTCCAATTCTTCTTTTGAAAGATGAGGTAACGGTACAAGAAAGGTAAGGATGTCCATGAATGCCTTAGAAAAGACAGCATTAATTAAGAATCTCAGAGCTCTATGCTAGTCTGTAATTGTTGTTGCTTGGTGTACTTTACTTCACGTCACCCTGCTCCCAGGTGATCATCCAATTTATAATACCTAGAGTCACTTCAAAAATAACTCTTTCTGGCATGGTTTGATTCATCTCTATTTTCTGTATGTTCCCTTCCATTTATTCTATTCCTCCTATTCTACTCTTCCACTTTTCAATTCCCACGTTTGCAACATCTACTCAGTTTCCTGTTTCCTTTGCAGCACCAAAGTGCAGAGATGTTCCAAATTAGTATGATTTCCAAGCAAAGAGTACAGACCCAATAGTCCAGATACTTCCACGTAAGAACATCACAGCCAAAAAAGGCTCAATCCATGACTTTTTAATGAGCACCTAGCAGGGGAATTCCTTTGTATATGCAGAGGACTGAGGCAGAAAAAATATAGATATGGATATAGAAATGCATGCGGATGCTCGGTTCTTCTGTAGAGTACTAATTATTTTTGCATGTTAGAATCTTTCCTGACTGTATTAGGGAGAGAAGGTCCACTCTTACTTTCTCTAGAAAGGGGGTACGATTTTCTGAAATCCTGAAACAGCAAAATTCACTGCAATCATTGTTACTCACTACCATTAGGGGCTGAAATGCAGCATTTGCCAGAGTGCAAGTTCCTTTATTTGATCTCTTTGACTGTACCAGTATAACTGCCAATCACAGGAAATACCTCTAATAACTCTTCCTTTTACTTAATAAGGAATACCACATCTTTAAAACATTAGAAACAGATGTCACTGCATTACTTCACTGCTGATGTATGTAATAGAAATGACACACTAATTAATTTAATGCAGTATAAATGTACTGATTATTTATCATGGCTGACAATAAAATTATCAAAACATTCAATTACAATCAGTGGTAATTCATTATTTATTGATTCTGCATTATGCACACATTAATACAATACATTTAATTACATAAGAGAAGGGATCATTTTTCTATTGATACTCAGACATTTAGTTTCATCAGTTTTATTTAAAATCCTTGATGTTTAGGTGGGAAGTTTTAATCCACAATTCAAAAAAACCCAAAAAAACTCTACTGAAATGTCAGAAAGAAATTGAATACAAGTGTGAAGTACTAGTGCATCTCGAAAAATGTGGGTAATAAGAATGACATACTATTTTCAGTCTTTTCTTTTTCTCACATCTGTGGCCTACATTTGTTCATGTAATCATAGTTACTCTTTCCTAAGTAAATCAAGGCATTAAACTAGCCAAAAGTTAATAATGTTTTTTTCTTCCTTTTCAAGCCTTTACTCAGAAGGAGCAGTATCAGCGGTTTGCATGCTCATGATATGAACTCAAAGATCACTAGGGTAAGTTAAGAGCTTTAGATTGGGCCCTGAGGTAATTTTTTGTTAAGGACTAGGAGAATGTCATTGTTACTATGACTCCAGTCAGGCTGGAATTCAGAAAAAAATGGAGCTTCATTTCATTATGGCTAGGGTGCATTGTAAATGCATCTTTCAGTTATTTTTTCATCCCTCATTTTGGGCCCACCATTACCTCTGACCCCCTAAGTCTATGGTCGCATGTATCCCTCACATTTATTTCAGTGAAGATCCAAGTTCTTCACCGAAAACTAGCATTTTCTCCTATAATCTACTTACATTGGGCATACCTATATTAAATCTACAGGAAAATTTCGCTATACTAAAAAAAGAAATAAAATATCACTGGCAACCTTTACATTGCAGTATCTATGGAGTTCCTTTTTTTAGTGTCCTGCCTCATGTTTGGCTGCAGTAGACTGGGATAAAACACAAACATCACTAATAAGCTTTCCAGTCCTCTAGAAACAAAATTATTATTATTTCTAATTCCCTACTGTTTGACTTAAAAAGCTGTCATTATTTTTTATCATGGTCTCCTCCCAGTCAATTGTGTCACCCATCATTTTCTCTATAGGATCCCTGTGAGCCAGTAGCCACATTTTTGCCAGCTGGCAGTAAGTAATTTCCAGAAAGCTGTTGACTGGCCCTATCTGGAATGACTGGGGCTTTCCTCTCTTCTCCTGTGTCAAAAAAAGAGCTCCTTCACATTTCACTCCAGCGAGGCATATGCCATGATGATAAAAACCAAAACAGACAAATATAACAGAACCTTTGCTTGACATTTTGCCATACCAACATGGCCAATTTTTATATAGGACTAATATACCATACACCCATACTTCTACAGCTGTCAGGGTTAAGAAAACAGAGTATTTTGTGTACCAGTCTAAAATGAAGAAAAATATTGACACTTGAATTTTAAATAAATATTACAAAATACTTATTTCAGCTATAGGGAGGCTTACTAGTTTGTACACATTTAAATTACATACTGCTGGACTCCATTCAAATAAACCATCTGGACACTTTATAACTGGTGAGATATTACCGTATGATTGTTAGGCTTTAGTAACTTTGCCTTGTCTTTAGTAAAATTACAGAGAAATAATAATATTCATTGATATAGTTGATTTGTGTATGCTTAGTTGAATTGGACAGCTGCCTGGCATTAATTCTCAAACCTTGAGCATTTTCTTAGTTTAAGAGCAGTTCTCTCCATGGATAGTCACCTCTCAAGGGTACTGTTTTTACTACAGCTTTTATGATTTTATATTGCTTCATGCCACTCCAACTTGCTGGGTGTTGATGCGCAAGGCTTCCTCTGGCCTTGCAAAAATTCAGTCTTATTTAAAAATATGTTTAGCTTATGGAAGACATTAAAGTCAAAAAGGAAAAAGAATTCTCACAGTGGAATTTGATTGTCACATCAATCTCAAAGCAAAAAAAAAGTCTTTAAAAGGGCAAAGCCAACCAGAAGTGTTTGAATCTGATTTATTAGATCTCCTAATAACAATTACGTCCAGTAAATTAACCTCTAAAAGTTTCTATTTTAAGTCAGTTATTTGTTATTTCTATAATTTCCAGTATATAAAAATCTCAGATGAGTTCAGGGCTCAATTATTCTAAACACTTTCCTGAAGCAAACAGCCCCTGCCCCGCAGAGCTTCCAGTCTAAGGTTCTCATCCTAGAAAGATGCATGAGCTAATTTAGAAAATATGAGCATTCTTATTGAAAGGTATTCATTTAAACCTAGCTTATATGAAAATTCTGCCTTAGTTTTATGCAGCTAAGCTAGGGGCCTAAAACAAGTGGCTAGTTCTGTTAGAATATACATATAATCAATGGTGAGAAAGCGACGTTCCTCCAGACTGTAATTTAGATCATTTAAGCTAACAAATATAGTAATTTAGTTAGCATACAGGCATCTCCCCTCATCTAAAATAGGATTACTCATAATGCAAAAATGTTAAACTTTGCAGAGAGGGTGCCTAAATAAGCAACAAGCAGTGCAATCATGGAAATAGTGGAAATGCCCTGTTGGTATTGCTTGTTTGGTATCCACTTGAAAAGTTTTGTTTATACTTTTCTGCTTGTGTTGTTTACTGAATGCTTTAAGAGGAAGCTAACAAAAGGGGTGGGGGGGAAGGGAAGAAGTAAAAGGACTAGGAAAGAAGAAAAGAAAAAAAAAAGACTTTAAAAAAGTTGAAAGAAACAGGAAAGAAGGATGTTGGTACAAAGAAAGAAAGGGAAGAGGCTGGAAAGTAGATGCAATATAAGTACACTGGGAGAAGGTAAGAAGCAAGTAACCCATCTAGCCAGTGTGTCTGGCTGCAGCTGGGCACATTATCTGTCAGAATCAACTCCTTTATATGAAACTTGTCTGACTGTCTTTCGGGTCCACTCGTTCAGTGAAAGAGGACGCAAAAAGCTTAGCAGTTCTTGTGGCAACTGACCTGGTTCAGGTGAAGGAGACGCAGAATGCCTGGTTCCCAGGACTGCTGGCTTTTACTTGTACACAACTGAACGAGGGGCCATCTGGTGCTTCTGGAGGCTGCCTTGCAGTCAGGCAGGAGGAGAGGACCAATGCCATTGTATCTAAAGCACAACTGATGCCAAACTTGAATGGAGCTTTCAAGCAATTACATGCAAGACCTCCCGAGAAGGTACTTTGCCTGCTGTGACTGAGCACTAACTTCCAAATCTCTCAGCCTCCCCCTGTCCTGCTCGTGCAGCACACGCTCCGTTCTCTGGAGGAGTTTCATGAGCTGGAAGCCTGCATGGCTGGCAGAGCACTACCACCTCCTCCTCACCTATCCACAGAAAAGAGTAACCACAAACTGAACGTCGGATGGCTTATTTACCTAACAGAGATGCGCACTGCTACCCCCTCTCCCGATTTCTTTCAGCTGTGGCAGGGCACAGGTGTTTTCAGGAACGTACCAGAGCGCAGCGACCGCTGAAGCCACCTGGGGAAGGGGGCCGGGCCCCAGCCTTGCCCTCCTCTCCCTCAGAGCGCCGGGGCCGTGCCCGCGGCATCCCTTCCCGACGGCGGGGAACGGCCCGCCGAAACTTCCCTAACTCACGGCGCGGGGAAGAGTTTGCGGGGGCCGGGGAGAGGCGGGAATCGGGGAGAGGCGGGAACCGCGCGACCCCACCTCGCGCACCCCCCCCCCCCC
>WHYT01017555.1:52985-64525 GCA_009806455.1 Tetrax tetrax
AAAAAAAAAAAAAAAAAAAGAAAAAAAAGATGGCTGTAAGACAGCTATGAGCACAGACATTGTGCCAGCAGGGGGATTTAGTTACCTGTATGTTAAGTAACTTCAGAATTGCTAATTAAGAAGATCAGGCTAGTTTAAAGAGAAAATATTTTGATTTTCATTTAGAACTTCCAATCAGTATATTTAAAATATTGCACACTACGCCTTTTCTTGCGCAGGTAACAGTTGTTTTTGCCTAGTACAAGTTTCATGTGTTAGCTAACAGACTGTTTTTATAACAGTTAATCAGAAAATGTCCGGTGTCTGTGAAACATTATCCCTGTTGTTTTTTTGCAAAGTTGATGAAGGCACCTGGCTTCACCGCTGCAGGTCTCTGGAGCTGGCCTCTTCTTGTCCTCATACTTTTAAACACTGTTGTGTGCTGAAGGAGGGCAATTTTCTAAAAAGATTCTGAGATAATACTGAAAAATAGAAGCAGGAAAAAAGGCACATCTTTCCAATGAAACTTAAAATACATGTGAAAAAAAAAAAACAACCAACAAACCAAACCATCTCCAAAATGAACCAAAAACCAACAGCAAACACCCCAAGCACAACAAGGTAGTAAACCCCTGACAGTTAGAAAACAGCAGGATATGAATACTGAAACAGGACCTATGGTAAAGAACTCGGCGTTCTGTTTTCTCTGTTGTATGAGCCGTTATTGAAATACGGGTTTGTAGGCTTGGGGCTTCTTTTTTGTAGGCTTGTGTTGTGCAAGGCTTTATTTGGTGTTTTTTGTATGGCACTTCATGTATTGACAGATGTCTTCTGAAGATATGTTGGGTTGAGCATCCCATCATTAAGAAATCACTTTGACCTGCTGCAAGATTGTTCAGACTGGTGTGGAGAGAACTAAGATGCATAACGAAGTGATGTGTCAGTGCAGTTGGTGCTCTCATCGTACGACTCGGGTACTGTGCCGTACCTTTGCTCCCCCGCCGCAGTGCGCGGCACAGCCAGTGCTGCGCTCTGACCGCGGGCTGCACCTGCGTGGAAGGGGTGCTGCACTGCGTCGTGTAGAAGGAGCCGACAGAAAAGGTTTGGCCAGGATGGTGACTGCAACACGCTCTAAACCTTGCTCTCTCTCATAGTCAGAAGTGCTTAGGAAGGTTAATTGATCCTGTTGTCATACGCTAGAACTAAGATTTCTTGTCTCAGGTCAGAACCATAATCACTGTCACTTTTCTGCTGCATTTGTTTATAAATTGCCTTGTTGCAAACCTGATTTTTTTTGGTTCAAGCAAATCTGTTTCTTCCTGCTGGAACTCCAGAAAGTTTGTCTTGCAATTTCATGAGAGATTTTCTCTTGCGTCTTAAGCTACAGAGGTTTTTGGTCATTCACTTATCCTGCCTTTTTTAATATGCTTTCCTCAAAATGTTACTGCCCCCTGCAACCAGCACTCCTCTAATAAGCTGTTTGTTCCATCTTCTTAGTTACTCATCTTTAAAGGCTTTATGATTTTAGCTTTTATTCCTATTGACTGAAAAATTTAACCCTTTATTAGGGAGAATATGTGCTAATGTCATGGTGTGAAAACAAAACAAAATATTTGTGATAAAGGTATTCTCGACACCTTTACTGAGTAGTGCAGTGACTTGTAGAGTAGTTCGGAGGATGGCAGTAGATTAAGTACATGCTAAGAACTTGTGTTCTCTGAATGAAGATAAGCTGAGCAACTGAGTTCTTACGATGATGTATTCTGATGTAGATGGGAAACTCTTTGTAGGAACTTTTTTGGTCCATTCATGTGAAGTTTATGATAGTATAAACTCTATATTTTTGTTGTCTTTTCCAAACTTAGCTATTAATAGGAAGTTAAATGCCTGGCAGAGCTGAGTATCTCTGCTGCTAAGTCTGGCATGGAATCAGCTAGGTTAGGGACTTACCCTACCAGCACTGCATTTGGCTTAGCTAGGGTGTTGTATTAGGGTCTGAACGATTTGGGGGTTTTAAATTACTGCGTCCGTAAGTGCAGTTAGATAGGTCTTGTTGCACTGGTTTCTCCTAACCTACAGCAAGTTTCCCTGTTTCTGTGTAACTACGTTTCTAATGTTTGTCAACCGAACAGAAGTAGGAACCTCGCTTATGCTGCTTGTCCTCCACCTGCATGTTGCCAAAGGTGCGTGAATGTCGCCATCCTCGCAGTGCCTCTCAAATCCCTGAGATGGGTGGATGGTTTCAGGAGATATGATTATTTGTCCTGCCAGTGCTAGGTAGTAATAGGTGCTCCATCCCTCTGCTTTCTAGAGGGAAGAAAAGGACAAAGGAAATAACATCACGTGCCACATCTTATGTCCACCTGTTGCTGGCTCACAGTGAAGTTGTGTTTCACAAAGTGTAAACCCTTAATAGGAGTTGGTCATTGATTTACAGGAGGAAGAAAGGAGAAACAGGGAGAAGAAAGGAGGAACAAGGAGGCTGAGTTGGTGGATGCAGTATGTTTGTCTGGGATTCCTGGGTGCTAAAAGGCCTGGACTGCAGTTAGTGTGCTTGGACAGTTCTGTTCTTCAGCACCTGCACAGTCAGGCAAGGGAGTCCAGGAAAGATTGAAATTGCTCGCTTTGTGTGCAATAGTCTGATATGACCAGAACGTGTAAGAGCTGCTGCCAGAGAGCAGATCTGTACACGGCATGCAGAGTACATTGAATTTATTGCAGGATTTCTTCCTGTGCTTATTCTGTGATTGTTGTTTCACCCACATCCTCTCCTGCCCCAGAATTTGACACCTTCACGTACTTGTGACTGTGTGGTTATGCAGCCTCATCTTTCCCCTGTCATCTTGATTGATCTGTCATTGACAATAACACAATAGCTAAATATACAAATAGCGTTCCATTGTAGACAACAACTGCAGGTTTCATTTGTTGTGTTGAATGGTCATTGAGTTGTCTTTGAAGTTTTAAAAACATCTTTCAAGTTAAAAAAGCTCCTTAAGATATTCTTGACCGTATTTTGATAATAGGGGTGTAGTAGATACTCTAGCCTTCTAAACCCTTTTTTAACCTCTTAAACACCTGTTTTGAGGGAACTCGTTTGTTCATTTGAAGAGTTGTTTGCTGTTAATTTTTCTAATTTCTGATTAAAAGTTCTTTTTTTTAGCATCTCATGCATACAGAGTAGTTTATCTGATGATGTCTCATTGTTTCCAAATTGATCCCCTTTGTCTAGTGCTATGAGAATTTGAGTGATAGCAAACAAATCTACAGACAATAAGTAGGCAAATAACTGTTTTTTTTTTTTTTTTTTTTTTTTTTTAATCGAAGAACTTAGGATGATTGCTTAGTTCTTATATGACTCTGGGCAAAATTGGAAACTTCCTTTTCCTGCTCTTGATTTTTCATAATGCCCTATTCTGAAACGTTCGTTTCAACCGCCCTTTTTTTCAGAGCAGGTGGAGTCTTTCTGTCCAATTCATTATGTGTTCTGGAGTGCTGCTGTTGAGGATATTAAAACATAGTCAGTCAGTGGTGGTCAGAAACTGACCCAGCTGAGTCACGGGATAGAAAAAAGTGCAGGAGATTTAACACTGAAGGTATTTTAAGTGTTAATAACTCGGTTAAGGAATGTGTTAATATCTGGCTATAAGCTTTCTATGCAATGCTTTTGAGGAGACTGAATGAACACGAAGGCTTTGGATCTCATGTGAAGGAGGAGATTGCTTTGTCCTTTTGACCTGGTTGCAGATGAAATTCTGCAATGGAACCATTACAGAACCAGAGTATTTCAATTGATTTCAGTGGTTTTGGATCAGGAGCACAGAAGGCAATCAGAGCTAAATGCATATCCATGAACTAACCCGTAAGTCACTTTGGTGCACACCAGGACACATTTTTTCTGCAAATTCAGGAATGGAATACTGAAAGAATCCTTTGGAAGTCAGTTGTGTCACCAACATACTTAGCTAATCTCATGTTTGGATAGATTTTAATTACATACAGAAAATAAACATAAAGTACGTAGGGGAACCCCAAAACATTCAGGTAAAGAAGCTTTATGTTCTTTAATTCTTCTGATGAAAGACACTACATGTCTAGAAGTAGTAAGAGTCAATAAATTTATACTTTCATTGCTTGGTAAACTCTTGCCAGGAATAGGGGATTACAGGGTGTTTGTGCAAACTTGTGTTGGAATTTACACATTTCCCATTGTGGAAGGTGCTTACCAATGTTGAGAAATAGAAAATGTTTTCCCTAGAGTGAATACTGTGCATATGTTGCTGATACTCAAATCCTTACTTAGTCTCAAATATGTGAAACACGATTGTGTTCGATCTTGATTATTTTTAAACCAAGGAGAAGAATTTGATATTCTAAGTGGAGGTGACTGCATATAAAGAGTACCAGAAAAAAAAGTACATACAAAAAAAAAGTACAAAAAACATACTAGTGACCTTAACAGTTGAAAAAGTAGGAAAGTAATGATTATCAGTGTACTTCATAAGCATGTACATTTCCTGAAGTTTACAGTATCATAGGTAGCATCCTGGCTCTATAGTCAACTCTTGATTTATTCTTGCAGGTAGAACTCAGGCAAGTCTTGATTTTTCATAGCTATTGATTCAAGTTCTTGGACATGTTTAAATCAGTTTGTTCTTTTTTAACTATTCAGTAAAAAAGTATTTCAGCAGAATACTGGGAAAACTAGTATCTAAGAAACTTTACTTCTGTTTAAGGCTTATTGATTCTGTGTTTCAAAGCAGTAGCAATCTCACAAAACAGAAGTTGTTGTTCAGTACTGGTATTCACTAATATAGGTGGAAAGACTTCAACCTTTCTCAAGCTGAGACTGAAAACATGATGAAGGATAAACCACCAAGTGCCTGTGTTTCTGAATATTGTATGAGCCTAGATTGTGGTCTGTGATTAGCACTTTACACATGAACTGTGAAATCCTATGCACTTTCTGAACGGGAGTGGCAGTTGGTAGGCTATTTATTACTCGTTCTGGTTTTGGTGGAAAATTTGGCCTTGCATGTCATTTAGACTTTGTGACACATGTAGCCTCCCAGGGCCTAATGACTTGTCTGCAGATGGGCTGTTATTTATTACAGTCATGTAGAATAAAATTGATTGTCTTCTAAAATTAATTTTTCATTTGCCTCCAGCTCTGCTTTAATAGAGGACACACAGTTGCCTGTTTGCAGAAATACTGTTTAATCACATTAATATCTCAGGCCCCCAGGCCGGTGAAGATAATTGTACAAACGAAGAGCAAAATCTGTATCTTTAACTTCTTTTTATGATTAAATTATGCAAATGACTTATCTCCTGCCCTTCCAAGCACTAATCATCTAATTAGGAATGATGTGTTAAAGGGATGGTTTTGAATCAGGAGAAGAAGAGAATGGAGGAAGCAGAAAATGGGACCTGACAATGAAACCACTGAAGTTACTATAGTGGTACAAGATAAATCTGTGTATTTGTTCAAAAAGCAATAATAAAGGCTTGTAGTGCTATTTCTAGTCTTGCTTTAGTGATGTTTTTCATAAGAGGATAATTCTTATGTGCGATCTTTGCCAATAGTTTTCCATGTTAAGTCTGAATTAAATTAATAAGGTTCAAGAATTGAGTCACTTAGTACTTTCTCTTCCAGTTCTCATAAACAAGGTAGTGCAAATGTCTCTATTTGACTTCACCGGTAATATGATTTGAAAGACAGAATATGTAGATCTGTAGATTGTTTCTTACAGAGGTGCTTGTCACTGTACTGCTAGATGTCCTGAGCTTGTCAGGTGGTGCTTTTCATGTATCTCAATCTCTCTTTTTTGAAGACTTAACTGCTGGTTAATCAAAACAAAAACAAAAACTGTGCCTTTTAATATGAAAATGCAAGTGCCCAACCAAAGAAAAAGACCATCTCTTTGGTAATGCCCTGTGCCTAGTTGGAGGAATTTCCCTTGGAGTTACAAGTGAGGCTCTGCTTAAATTAAAATGTTTAGATGATCATAAAGTTATATTTTAACCATGTGTATGCAAAAGAATCATGCCTTCATGTCTCCAAGACCTTACGGCCCAATCTTATATGGTTTTTTGTAAGCAGATTCTTTTTTTTCTTTTGTTATTTTTTTTTTTTTTTTTAATTTTGCAAGTTGTGCCTCTATAAGCAGATCCTACTGTTCAAGGCATTTTTCCACAGTGGGTTCAAACTATCAGTGTGTTATTACTGTTGCTAAAGGTACAGCAAACCAACCCCTGTATTGGGTGATAATATTGAGAGTTTGATAATGCATTACTTTTGTTTTCCCTTTATTTAGTTATTGATGTACTTACTCTACATGATCAAGATACCAATAAATTAATATTCTAGAGATTAACTACAATGTCAGGTGTTTGCACATGAGGATGTATTAATTGCTTTATAGGTGTGTAAGAAAGTACTCATGCCTGAGAGTGTGTGAGTTTGTAGAATACTACATAGATAACCAGTAGGTCCACATTCCCTAAAAGCAGGGTACAGACCGATCTTTCAAAGATAAATCCTGCTCTGTCTTCGATAGATCTGGCAAATGCCTTCATTCAGTCAGCTCTTACCCTTTAGAAGTATATGAAATAGTGGGGAAAATGTTTACTATTCATGACACGAACAACGCTGAAAGTTTGAGGGCTGTGTTGCTTGCAACATCTGCCTTATTCACTAAGGAACCTCATCTTCGCTGCCTGTGCATGCGGCTTGTGCTTAGGTACGTGTATGAGGTTTAGTGATACCATCTGAAAAAAGCTGAGCTTCCCCAGGAAGGTGGGAAATGCTGTTTTATAAAGGTAAGTATCCTACATAAATACTGAGAAGCTGAAAGCAATGATACAAAAATAATCTCTTTGTTAGTGATTAGGTGTCTGTCGTAGGGATTTAAAAAGAAAAAACCTCACACAAATTAAATTTGAAGCAGTTTAAATGCTGACTGTGGTAGATAATCTGAATTTTTGGTGGTGTTTTTGGATGATTCAACATAAAGAATGTGAGTTCTGACACCACTTTCATTTGTCTGACACAGATGTATATTGCTGGTGGAATGTTTTCGTAAACACTTTGTGGATGGGGAGGCTGCGTTTCTTTCCGTGCCTTCCAGCCATGTGATTGAATTAAATCAGTTCACATCTATCTTTACATGTATTTTAGTCATTATCACCCCAAAATTATTCACAGAAGGAAAGATGAGAAGACCTCATTGAAGGACTCTTGTGCAAAGTATTTGTACTAAGAACATTTGTATAATTAATTACAGTACGCAAGGCCCAAGTATATTTTATCAGAATTAGAGGAGATTTAAAAAGAAGAAAGGATTTCCCTTTGAATTAAAAGGTTCTGGAATTGATTGGAGGTTTAAATGGCGATGAGAACTTTGAGTAGAATGATTTTCCTTTTAGAGCAGGAGAGTCTATGATACTTAAGGACTAGACTCTCTGGGGTTTTTTTTTTTTTTTTTTTTTTTTTTTTTTTTTTTTTTTTTTTTTTCCTGGAATGTTTACTGTGTTTGGGGAAGGTATTCCTAACCCACACAGGATGTACTGTCTTTACCTTTATGACCATATGTTCCTCTAAATAAATGTTTTAATAGGACCACCAATTAAAAGATCTTCCAGTTGTCCTTGGGATTTATACACTTAAAACACTATCCAGTAGCTGCTAATATTTCTCCTGCTAATGACGACACTATTTGAAACAGTTAGGTAGATATAATAATCTTTACAGTAGTTAAGGTAAAGGCTATTTTAATATTAATCAAGTTTGAGTTATATATTTAATAAATTGTTATACAAAGCACTAAGCCAGTATGCAGCTTCACTAGTATGATCTTAAAGCGTGATCCTGTATCAGTGGTGAGGTCGAAGCCAATTGTCACGATTAGCAGTGATGATAATTCTTAGAGAACTGGCCTTGAGTAAGTTACTGATTTGTCTTCTAACTTCAAATTAGTCTAGAAATACAAATGTATTCCCTTCTGTGGTCTTATTATGGATTTGAGTAATTGAATATTTTCTTGTAGAAACATAATTTTGTAATTGAAAAAAGATTTTGGCAAATGTTGAGAAACAGTAGAGCATTTAAATATTCATGACTCCAGACTGTCAGCGTACAGTGTGTGATGCACGGTTTCTGGAATCGTGGATAGTATGATACAAAGCCGTGTTGGTCAGATTTCCTTAACTTCAAGAATATTGTGACCAGTCTATCTTCACCGTGTGGTTGAAACTCCAATTTGATATACTGAAAGCAATACGGTCTTGTGCTTGCCATAGCTGTAGGATGCACGTTTCTTAATCTCTTCTTCAGAACCTGACAGTGGGTGAGTGTGGAACGACGCGCTAAGCGTATTTGTATGATCACATTAATGTATTTCCATAGCCCTGCTAGTTCTTAAAAGTTATAATCTTTGACCTTGGTTTTCCAGAAATTGCTGAACAGGTTGTAAGTTCTAAGCTGGTACACTTTAGTGGTGCTCTGTATGTGCAGAAGATATTTAGAAGGATGAAATAGTATGTGGGCACATCAAGTTCAGATCCATTAAAATATAAACAAATTGCCTGAGGGGTCTTTATGTACTTACTGTTATTAAAAAAAATCCTGGTATTGGATGTATCACAATGTCTTATCTCTTCACCTTTGAGATCAGACTTGGGTCCCTGTGTCTCTAAACCTGTACAGGCAGCCTGCCTGTGTAAAATGATGTATCTGAATAATTACGTAGTTAGCAAGGGTATACATCATGTGTTTTAGCATTTCTTAGCGTGGAGCGGTCAAAACCAAGTGACTGTTAGGAATTATTTGGAAAAACATGTAGAACAAGCAGAAAACAGTGGTACGTAACTGTAGATTCAAGGTGTGCTTTCATCTTGAATAGAGTGCAGTTCCGGTCTCCTTCCAGCTTTCTGCAAGCAATTGAATAGGGAATAATAGAAAAATCATGAGGATGATGGTTGAAGAGAATAAGTCATCTTTTTTTAGCTCCTTGGTACATTTCCTTATGGTTTTCTTAATAATTTTATCAGTGACTGTTTTGGGTTTTTTTGTGTAAGATATGTATGGAATACGTGTAATATGGAAGGAATACATTCCAAAACGGAGTAGAGCAACTGCCTTGTCTGCGTTACTGAACATCCTTGTGTTTGGTGTACAGCCTTGTTCTCTTGATGCTGGCTCTCTGAAGTCTCAGTAGTTCCGAGGACGGGTGGGGAGGGTGTACTGAAGGCATTATTGTAGGCTGAACGGCCTTGAACGATGATGTTGGCTACCCAAGCATGAGCTGGATTGGTTCTTGGTTAGAAACCTTGTGGGAAGGTGTGTGCTCAGCAGGAAGTAGTGAGTTTTTGTTTGAATCAATGCAGAATCAACTTACTTTGATGCTATGAAATGCAGCTAATGGAATTATCTTCTTTAAGATCTGCAAAACTGAGTTTGCATTTGATTCTGGTAATCAAAGAATTTATCTGTAAAATTTCCCAGAAATGTAGTATAACCAGACAAAACGGTGTTGCATGGATTGTTGCATGATAAATTATTATTTTAATTAAATTTTAAATTTCATTTATATATATAATGTGATATATTTATGTTAGACATGTATAATTCGTAGTATAAATTAAGAGTTTTTAAAAAGAATATTCATTAAGCATAACAAAGTTTTATTTGCATTTCTATGGCACTTATTGTTACAGTAGTCTCAGGATTTCCCTGAGGTGTTAATTCTTACTGGATACTGAATGTTAAACTGCTGATGTAGTTTATGAATTTCAGTTTTTAATTTTCAGGTCCTTGCCGAAAAACTTGAAGATCAGCTGTCCCCAGCGTCACATGCAATTCTAGCAGATACTGGGGCAAGATGTGTATTTCAATAGCTAGTTTTGAAAACTTGGGCAAAGGCAAGTTAGACCCATCCAAGGAACGGAGTCTAGAGAGGCAGCTCTTGCTTGTACTCTGAAAATACAGCAGTGTGGAAGGTATAACTTCACAGAAATCTATTTAACAACAACCCTATATTGTTAGGGGATGAAGGTGAAAAATATTTCCAGATTCTCCCAGAGTTTCCCAGAATTTTCGCCACATTTGTGATGTGTGCTTTTTTTTTTTTTTTTTTTTTTTTTTACATTTGCTGCATCCACATGTTCACTACAATAGGGCTACAATTAGAGGCCTTGTACTTATGCTGGTACTGCTTGAGGAGTCAATGGAGAGAGTGATGGACAGCATCCAGCTATGATTATTTGTGGTTGAATTTCCTAACGCTGATGGCTTTTCGCTGAGGTATTTTATTATGGTGGGACTGTAGTACTGGGGTCAGGACACATGGGATGGGTATCTGCTGAAATACCTCATTGCATCTGATAGAAAGTAGTGTTCGTAGATGCTAATCTTTAAGGTTTTAGCATCAATGGAGAATATGTAAACTTCTGTAGTCTGTATTTACCAACTATGACGTATAGGCAGATTGGAAGAAGGTGGTCTACAGTAAGGATTCAGATATCTCTTACTTTTCTGGGTTCGCACACACCCAGGTCTTTATTTTATCCAGTTGCTTGTCCAGATGTTTTTCTTGTCTCTGTACTGGGCAGTTTTCATTGGGCAGTGGTATGTGACAACAGGCGGTAGATCTCAAGTCATTTTATGAATTCTGTTGTTGGTCTTGCAAGAAGTTGAACTGGAAAGAGTTCTTGTAAGTCTTCACAATTGATAGATACAGTAGTGGAGCCAGCTCATGATTTTTCTTTGTGTGTTTGTGTTCAGAAGTATTAAATCATTTAAGTGAATTGCCTTGAGTTCGTCCACTTGGTGGGTTAAGTGTTGGACTTACTTAGGATGGCTCATTCTCTATACTGAGATAAATGATACTCGCTAAGAAATCTAGCAGCCTTTGTTAACACAGTGCCCCACAGTAACACTTAATCAGATTGTGAAGTTTCTTAAATGTGAGAGATTTTTAGCCGATCTTGACCTCTCTGCACGTTCTCAGAACTGCTTACTGCCCATGCATGGCATATTTAGAAAAGTTGAGATCAATGTGTTTCAATTAGAATTACTAATTGATCGTGTATGTTACGAGCTAAAGGATTATACCCAGGTAAAAGGGAGGAAAGCTAGTACCTACTACTTTCTTTTTTTTCTTCTTTTGTTTCTATTTTTCTTTGTTTTATAATAGTCTGATACATGAGATAACCCATCCTAAGCTATATTGGTGCTGAAAAATGAGACCCCTGAACGAAGCATTCAGTTTGCAGGAGTGATTAATCTCTTGAGGGAGAGGCCATTGCATGGCTCTGATTTTGTGTGTTCTCATGGTGCATTATCATTGTTTTTTTGTTTTCGTTCTCTGGCAGTGATTCTGCATGTGAATGAGATGATGGGTGTTCTTACTGCAGGCAGTAGTTTCCAGGTGGCTCTTCAGGGGAAGAGGGAAGTTGCTGGATAAATTCATGAGCCTGTAAAAGGAGATTTGCTTCATGTACTGTTTTTTTTTTGTTGTTTTTTTTTTTTTTTTTTTTTTTTTTTTTTTGTATTTTTTTTT
>WHYT01017555.1:86474-121852 GCA_009806455.1 Tetrax tetrax
TTTTTTTTTTTTTTTTTTTTTTTTTTTTTTCTCTTTAAAAGAGATTTGCCTTGTTCTTTATTAAAAAAGCTCTCCCCACCCCACCGTGCAAACCTTCCCCCCACCTACGGGAAGCGTGCAGTACTGGTGTGTTTTTATGAGGCTTACCTCTGGCTTCGGTAAGCTGTGACAAATGCTGAGGGGTAGTGGCAATCGGAACAGTAGCTCATGAGTTAGATTTCTTGGGTTTCTAGCCCGATTCTTTCCAAGTGAAGGACATTTGCCCATGGAACCAGACTGCTGTCTTCCAGTTTTCGTTGCAGCTAGAAGCCATTGCTGGTGTTCTGAACTTTTAGTGGTGGAAAACTGGAGCCACTTCATACTTGTGCGCTTTTAAAAATAATAAAAGCTTTCTACAGACTGTCAAGCAGCTGGTATGGTAGTATAGCAGAGTCAGTGGCACCGAGGCTGTTTTCTGTTGTCACTGTCCTGAGGCATTCAGGTTTTTCAGCTATTTTATTGTTGAATTTTGCGCAAGTAAGAACACTTTCTGATGTGTCCTTATGTGTGTTTTGTAGGAGTTTGATAGTTTGTGAGTAAGGACAACTGTGATGTGCTGTTAGACATCAACATTTTTTGGACTATGGGTAATGTCACTGATGAAATTCTGTAATAATGCAATGCACTAACTAATTTAAGATGGAATAAGGAACTTACAGCATTGATCTTTCTGGGTTATTACATTTGCTTTTAAAGGTGGATGAAGCGTTAACACCTGAGACTGCAGCGTTGATCATAACGTTGTCACTGTAAAAGCCTAACGGCTGTCTGTTTACTTCAGAGAAAATATAAAGATAACTTGCTTATCACTGCTGAAGCCAGAAGAGTGTTTCTACTGAGTTTCAACACAGGGCAGGTTCCCAAATTCCCCTTTGACCACTCGGGGTTTGCCAGCGATGGTGACGTGGATTTTCCAGTTGCTGAGCATTTCTCAAGTGGCCTCACTGTGATGAGCGCTCTGATCTCTTCTCAGGAGTTGAGCTGAAAACCAGTTTCAGAAAAAAAAGGTTGAGGTGTGTAGGAATAGATATTTCCAGATTTTGCTTTTAGAAATGTTTCTGGTGTTAGTTGAAAACTGACTTGAAATGTTACAGGCTGCCACCAACCCGTTTTTTAAGGAAAAGAGAAGGTGATGATGATTTTGGGGTATCCAGTTGAGTGCACACAGAGTGAAAAGTATTGGGGGGAAGAGGGGGGAAGTTGCCTGCTGAAAGTAAGGCCCATTCTCAGTGTCGAAACATTTTTTTCAAAAAAATTATTTGCAAGTAGAAGTCTTTTTTTTGGTCTAATTATATATTCTAATTCTGCAGTGATTGTTTCAGTTTTCATAGCCTCAGTATGTTCCCATAGTTCCTTAACTGTCTTTCAGAAGTGGTTTTTTTTTTTTTTTGTTCATTTCAACAAAAAGAAGAGTTAACATATTTTCTTTTTTGATTACAATGTTTTTGTTAAAATACAAAATTTCCTGAAAGCCTTTCCCAACAGTCTAAGATTTAAATTTCAAATGTAAGTAGTTCCAGAAAATAGAATTTTAAAGCACTGTTGTCATTAGAGGTAAACACTAAATTTGCATAGTGTCTGTTCAGGAATGTGAGGAAAGCTGTGTGTTAATATATGACTCTGGAAGGCATCTCCTACTCTCTTCTGCCATTTTCTGTTTTTCTTCCTTGTATTGTGTTTGCCTTTTAAAATTAAGTAAATAGATAATGAATTTGGGGAGTGCTGGGAGGGCAGGAAATGAAAGGAGTTGGCATTTAATACTGGCAGTAATGTGTATTTTGTATGTAACACTTTGACTTAAGATGCAGAAAGAGAACTAGAGCGATGGAAGAAATTAGTCTGATACAGAATTTGAAAACAGCTAATGAGCAGATACTGTGGAGGCCTCCTAATTTCCCCTCCTTTTTTTCTGTTCTGTTGGAGCCCTGAAAGTACCTGGCAACCTTTAAGACTGAGTGTTGATTTTTTGAATCTAATAATATAGTAAAAAGCTAATAAAGTAATAAAGGTCACATGGTTTAAATTTTGGGGTTTTTTTTGTTGGTTTCTTTTTTTTTTGTTTTTAAGCAGTTTAACAGAAAGCAATTAAGAGAGCTCATTCTAGTGGCTAATCAAAATCGTAAGCCAAAACACAAAATAAAGGCAAAGTATAAATTAGAGCTACTGAAAAGATGCTCCCAAGCCAGCTGTGCTTACATACATCAAGTTTACGTTATTAACTACTCCACTTCTCCAGCCAGTTTGTTGTCAGCACAGTGGGATGAAGCCTTCATCTTTACCCATTATTTCCTTTCATGAAAACTAAAATAACTTCATCATAAAATAAGATAGAAAATAAAGTCACAGAAGATCCACTGTTGAAAATGTGCAGTTTCATTCAAATGTATTTGTTGGAAAAAAAAAAAAATGGTGAAACTGCATTTGGAGAGTTTGTTTAAGAAGAACCACAGAGCTTGCTGTGAGATAAAGATGAAAAATGTGTGTGCGAGGTGGCGGGGCTGTCGCCCCGCTGTTGGGGCTGACAGATCAGCCCAGAAGTGGCACCAGGGCAGGGAGACATCAGCTCCAGTAATGGAGAGATGTCTGGTGGAAAGATTGCTCTATCACCGTGATGGGTTCCTCACACGTTATAAATCTGAGATTGTTCTTTCCTGCCACAGAAATGAGCAGCTCTTTCTCCTTCCCAGAATGAAATGTCGGATAGAGAAAGGAACAGAAATGAAAACGAAAAGTGAGGACAGTTATCTTTTTAACATAAATCTCTTGTGGGAACAGTATCGGACCCATTAGTGATTTGAAAAACAGCACTGTGCCAATCATCTCCCTACATATGGAAAGAAGCAAGCTGCTTTATGGCATCTTCTTGCTCCCTTCCCTGCTGCTGCTGTTCTTGTATCCTTTGTGTAGCCTAGTTTCATTTTGTATTTGACATGAAGAAGCTTTATAACAGGGTTTGCTTTAAATCCTTCTGAGTTTGTACAAAATTGTTTGGGAGTTCTGAAAATAATGCTTGTAACTACATTTTTTGGAGATGGAGGCAAAACTAGTGGGGTGGCAGGTTTTTGTTCCTCTAGTAAGCAAGTACTTTGGATCCTTCTTATTCCTAAATATAGATACACAAAACCTAAATTAACTTATCTTGGCAAATTTATATGAGCTTGGATTAAACTTAGGTAGCTTGTCAGTATACATTTCATAGTAGAAACCATGGACATTTAGATGTAATCATTTATTTAACTTGCAAGATGTATGTCCAGATAGCTTTTGGAGATCTTCATTAGAATATCTCAATTACTTTTTCTCTTAATTTCCCGTACTTATTCCGTAACAATGCATATAGTTCAAAGGAGGCCTTATGTCCCAAATATTTCGTGGGAGAGGAACAGCCCCAGCGGAACAGCTCCTTCTCCCTTTTTTCCTTTTTTCTTGTTTTCAAGTGCTAACTCCACTGAAGTACAATACACTGTGTTTTGCAATGAACACTGTAAAGATTTGTATGATGTATCAAAAAAACCCCAAAAAAACACCAACAAAAAATCCCTGAGCACCCCAAAGACCCCTGTAAGAATGACTTGGTGACTGGGGGTGTGGACATGCGGTGTTTTCCTGCAGTTCTGTTGTTTTCTTTTTTCTAAGTTACATAGCATGAAATTGCTGTGAAAATATATGTATATCTATTTGACTTTTGAAAGTTGTGCTTAATGACACCAATGGATGTATCGTTCGGAAACATTCCAGCAGTTTGGCCAAGCTGTAAGCTTCTAAACTGTCTGTGTGCCGTCCACTCTGTTCTGACTGCTGCTCCTTCTTTTATCCGTAGGACATGGGCCACAGGCTTTATTTCTCTTCTCTGTGTGCCCGAAACTGCTAAAGCTGGAGATAACAGATGGATAAGTGGATAAGAAACAGCGAATAGTAAACAGTGGTTTTCATGTTTTGTCTTTTTAGACAATTGTTTAACAAGCATTAATATAACTTCTGAGATTTACAAACAGCTGGTGGTTGTTCAAATACTCCAGAAAAAAAAGCAGAACTAGACTTTTACTCGCCTCTCTGTTACGTCGTAGCTGATCAGCCTTCCTTCTGCGTGGTTCCTTTTGGAGATGTGGGAGATTTTCTTGCTCTTTCCCCTCAGGTTTTCAGGTTAGTAATGAAGTGTTGTCCTCCCATAAAAATGTCATAATCCTCAAGTGATTTAAAGTGCTTCTGGATCAGAGATTGATGACAGGAGGAGTAGTTTGCTGTAATACAGTGAAAGGCATCATGGTGTAGTTGCCAGAACAAGGAGTCAAGGAACCCAAGTCATTGCTGGCCCTGTAAGTGATTCGTGTTGTGACCTTGGACAAATCACCTGGTCTCTTTGTCCCTCTGACTTGCTGGTTGTGAAATGAGTAAACTAATGCCCGTGTAGCTTCGTCATCCACAGTGTGAGGAGTGCCCTGTACAAAATAAATTTCTCGTGAGGGGACAGCTTAAGTCTATAAATTCCGTATGAAGTAAAATTTATGTGCTTACCTGAGTTCGTCTTTACTGGGAGCCTGGAAACAGAGGTGCATAAAATTCTGTGAGCTTTCTCATCGCTCTTGGCTGCTCAGGATCTCACACTTTTCCTGCCCTGGAGTGGGACACTTGTTGCCCTTGTAGCATGCATTTTCCATTTTAATCCACTGGAATATACTTGGTGTATTTTTCAAATTTATAGTGCCTGTTAAGAAAGCAGGTTTGCCCAGTGGGCCAGTTGCTGTGTTTTAAAGTATGTATTTATTACATAATCGATTTCACTTTGCTGTTCTAATATTCAGCAAGGGTTCATTTTTCGAGTTAGGAACCTCCCTTGTGCTCACATCCTGCGTGGGAATTGTGTACGTGGGCTACCCGTGTACACAGCCCCTGTTGACCTGGTGAGGGTAAGAACGCGAGGAGGGCAGCTGAAGTACGGCCAGTCAGATTTCATAGGCAACTATGGCTTCCTTTATTTTTGTCAGTTCTTACGGCATTTGCTTACTTTTAACAGCTGAGGATTTTAAGAAAAAAAAGTTCATATTATGAATTTCACAATGAAGTCTACATTTGGCAGCAACAGACACTAATGAGTGTTACTCACCTTGTGCCGTGGAATTGATAGATGTCTTGACGGCCCGAAGGTAAAATGTCTCCCTTCTCTTTTGTTCTTGGTCAGTACCTTACTGACCAGTCTGTTGGAAGCTACCAACACACGTTCACGTGTGTGCTTTCATATAATGTCTGTTTCGGTTGTTATAAAATACATTCAAACTTTAGAACAAAAATAAACTTGGACAAGATTGCTGTATTGGTGCTAGCAGCTAGGATACTTCCATGATCCTCCGACTGGAGGTATTTTTTGTTTATTGGAAAGGACTGGAAACAGGTAGGAATGAAACGAGATACAGTATTTTAAGGCTTATGTTCAATTCTTGATGTGTCAGAGAACTTAATCACAGAATTTAACCTAATACAAAAATTATTTTCCTAGTCTGTTGAGGGGGTTTTGTCTCGACTGTAGGAAGATTTTTATTACCGTTTAACCTTACCTTCTGAGTCTTTTCTTCTTTGCGTTTTCTCTTAAAGGACTTATTAAAAGGAACATATCAGACTGAGAATGCACGTGACATTCAGGTTTAAAAACTGAGTGTTTAATGGAATAATGAATAAATGGAAACAGATTTGTCTGTCAAAAATTAAATAGGAGTATTCTTTGATTAATATCAAAATCTAATCTAAAATAGTTTTAGCCATTTCATTCAGGTGACATCTGCGCTTAAATATAATTTCCTCTCCCTGTTCTGGCATGACTGTTAATTACTTACTCAATGTAGTTCAACATTTAGTTAATAAATATGTCAAGCTTTTACCATGGTGTTCCTTTTGCAGAGTTGTGAATTTGCAATTAGTTTTAGATTTACTACATGGTGACAGACAGTGCTGTATAAATAGAGGTTAAACACACAATTTACATATTAATTTCATGATTCATTTATTCAATGATTTATGTGGATATAGATTGTATTTAATCTCTGTGCTGTAGTTGTTTCAGGCATGACGAGCAGAATCACTATACTGGCGGAGAAGTAATGATGTCTGTATTGAGCTACGGAAAGCAAAGTGGAAAAATAAGAGATTTTGAAACCTAATGATTCATTAATCTCAATACTTCTGAGAGGCTAGTGAAAAGCAATAATAGGTTTCTAAAGCATGTGGATAAAGACACATATACATGCGTACACATGCACATACGTATATACTGACGAGTTTGATGCTCCATCTTGCCTCTGTGATAATGTATGTTCTCATTAGGTAACAGTTTGTCCCAGTTCTGTTAAACCTGGAAGCCAGGAGATCAGTCACCATCGTCTCATTCTGGGGTTTGTACTGCACGTGTCCTGTGACTGTCTTTCAGGTTTACGTACGTGTGTGCTTACAATTAAGTGTACGCTTATTACTGGCTTCCTCGAGTCTATATATCTACTTCTTGTGGTCAAAACATTTGCAGTAATGCTATCATCTTTTATTACAGTGCAACTCTGATGTTTTGGATCATTTTAAAAGGGAGTTTAATGAGTATTACTTGATCTATAGAAACATCTTTCTCTATGTTTTTTTATCCATAATTTTTAATTTTTTTTCTCTTTTGTTGAAGGGAAGAGCAAAGTATCTGTAGGTGAGATGAGAGCCTCAGAGCATTCTCTGCATGCTCCCATGTTATATTTGCCTGTTATATGTGTGTGGGTATATAAATTGGTATAGAAGGTACTTTGTAAATACACTTGGATTTATAACTACCTAAGCTCACACACATGTATTTGGTATTATGAATGTACTAATGTAAAGCATGTTTTTGATTTAGTTTCATTATCCTTGGTGCCAGTTGTGAGTATAAAGGTCTCTGAAGTGAAAATAGCTCTTTGACCTAATTTAGCAGATTATGGCCTTTAAATGGACTTGGTATGCTTGAAGCAGTGTTGAATTAAAATATATTTCTAATTTTGGTCCTGTGCTTAGTTCCTGTTCCCTTGCAGTACTGCGTGTGTAGATCCTGACTGCCTGCTTGTTCTTCCAAGTCTTTTGTGGTAAAAGCAGGAGGCTTCACCTTCACTGTGTTCTCTGACTCTCTAGACAAGCAGCGATTTAGCACACACGCAGAAAAAACCAACCCAGAAACCAGCCAACCAAACAAAAAAACCCATAATTGAAACAAATAAACCAGAGTAGTTGAAAACAGGTAAAGAATCTGAAACAATGGACCAACAGACATAATTATGCCTTTAATTCATTAAGATAAATGGCACATTATTACTTACTTTCTGAAAAGACAGAGACTTTCTCCTTGGGAATGATCTAGAGACGTTTTTGGGTTTTTTCTGTCATGCCCTGCTGTGCTGTGCCGTCCTCCTTGCCCGTTTACATGTGTTTAACCCGTACATTTCACAAAGGTTTCAGTAGGTTGTTTTTGGAAGAGTGCTTAGATTTTTAAGGGACTGAAACGAGTTACTGATCAGGTGAAAATAATGTATGAATAATCTTTTTATTTTGAGACCACTAGGTGATTTTAACTTGAGCATTTATGGGGAGAATCCCGTTTTCTGGGATTTTTTTTTTCTGGGATTTTTTTACTGCGGCAGTGTGAGCCGTCCTCACTGAGCAGTGCCATCTAGAGCGTACCCGTGGGGAGGACTTCACACAGAAAAATCCGAAGTGATTTTTTTTTTTTTTTCTTTTTAAATTAAAGGCCGAAGAAGTTGCATGGGGGTAAGTTGAAAACTTCAGTCTCTTTCTTAGGTCCAAACTTTCTCACACATTTTTCTGTGAATTCTTACGTGTGCCTGTGTCTGCAGACGTGTGCGTGCACGTGCATTTTATAGTGCAACACGCAGTTACTGGCAAGAGCTGCCACGCGTGTGCTGATGCAGCCATTTCTGCTTTTTAACCGGAGCCCCTGCAAGACGTTAGTAGATGCGGAGAGCTGGAACCTCACTTCTAAACCCCTTGAAAGTGTGATGTGCTGAGTAGCTGACTGCAGGGAGCAGGTGTCAAACAATATTTAAATGACATTCTCAGCAAAATAAATATTGAGCTGCCCTGTCACTGTGGTGGGAGAATAATCTGCTCAAAAAAAAAATCCCATTCATTGTAAACTGCCTCTGACATTTGTTCTTCAGGAATTATTTGCAGTTTATCTTCTGAGCTAGAGCCTTTTATCAGCACAGCAGTTGAACTGCAGTGCAAAAAAAAAAAAAAAGGTAATTGAGTATTTTATCAAACGCTTCCAACAAAACGGACTTTGCAAGTCGTAAATGAAGATTAAAACCATTGTTGGCAGGGATGAACAAATTGGAATGATTTATTATCCGAAACATCAATATGTCACTGCTCAGAAACAAAATAAAAAGAAACAAACAACTGCCCCCCT
Organism: Tetrax tetrax; assembly: GCA_009806455.1. NCBI lineage: Eukaryota > Metazoa > Chordata > Aves > Otidiformes > Otididae > Tetrax > Tetrax tetrax. The sequence goes on from WHYT01017555.1 coordinate 94,942, forward strand.
TCCCCCAAAATGTGCACTTAGTCTCAGCCAAGCGATGGAAGGTAAATACATGTTTTAATTATTTGTGCTAGAGAGGCTGTTTAAAAAAAAAAAAAAAAGAGAAAGCATCATCATAATGGCACAGCTGCTGTGGGACATTATGTGAGGAAAAGAGACAGTAATAAAAGAACTGTGTCAAAGGAAAGCAACTCTGAATGTGTACTTCAGCTCTCTTGATTACAGAAGGAAGATTAAATATTATAAATGGGGCAATTTGACAAAGTGGATTTACTACTTGTGTTTAACACCTAAAGAGCCAGTGTTTTGAAAAGGGACCTTATCTCACTGATGTGAAATAGATTCAAAAAATGAGAGGAGAATACATTGCCCAAGTGTCTTATTTAAACCATATAAACAATTGAACGGTCGGACTAAAATAAGCGAATCTGTTACGAGCTCTGTATCAGTTTCAAGTTACAGAACAGAGGCCATGAGGAGAATCTGACAAAGACTACAAGATGTAGCAATTTTTTTATAAGTTGATAAAACAGGAAGCTCTATAGGCTTGATTTGGGGAATTAGTGACCACTCAAACTATGAGTTTGGGTTTCCCAAAGATTTGTCATTTCACCAAATTTAAGGCCAGTACAAAAATATTTCCAGAGATAGAGTTCTAGTCCCTACTGAAAACAATTACAGCATTTTCAAATAAGACAATAGATTTCAAATTTTTAACATGGAAAGATATTCTTTAACAGAATTTGCATTTTTTCATAAATTCACATTAAAAAGTGAAAAGAATTTCAACCTCTAGTATTCCGAATTGGACAGAACTATATAACCAATTGAGCCTACATATGAATGGTCTTAATATGGCATTTCTCATTAGGGAGAACACTGTTAATGGATTTATCATCTCTTAGAAAACATATGTTCTAAGACTGCTTCTGGGGTGGGTGCAGTTTTTCCTTGGCATTTCAGTGTTGTAAAATTAGGGAAGGTGGTATTGAGTAGAATCTTAGAAATACTAGTTTAAAACCAGTTCGTCCTTATTTCTTAAATCAGGCAGGATCAAAGAGTTCTGCTTGGATCCTTTGCTTATAAAAAGATCAAAATGACTGGGGAAAATTATTTTTGGGTAGCTTACGGGCTGCCGTTTCCATTTCTGAATCAAGGTAATCACAGCGTTGAAACTTTTGATAAGTAATGGGTGTGGAGCCGTACTCTTTTCACACCCCCACTTCTTGTTTTCTTGCTCTGCTTCCCCAGGGATGTGTTTTTCTATTGTACACATTGCTGGTTTTCTGTTACCAAAGTTTGCCTGTGCGTTTTTCTTGTGTCTGTTGGAGAAACAGACTTGTGTCTGTTCAGCATGACATTTTGCACCCGTTTATCAACATTTAGATGTATTTATGCCCAAGAAACTGCATGTTTTGCTTTATTTTATTTTTTCTATGTGTTATGAGTGAAATGTTGTGCTTGGGAGAGTGATTTATTTTACATATTTATTGTTGCGCACATTACTTGAAGTTGCTGGTCCTCATGGGCTGAAGGATTTTTTTTTTTTTCCTAGCAAGAGGCAGTAAGAATCTGTAATTTTTTTTTTACTGACATATTTAGTGTTTAAAAACATGAATGTGCTTCTTGTGACGACCTCCTGCTTTCTGTGGAGAACAAAATTGCCTTGAAAAACAAAACCACTAAAAAACTGGTTTTGAATCTTGGTAGCCTTCTTGCGGAATCGTGGTGTTCTCCCCGGAGCTGGAGTCGCTGGGCGTCGGTACCCGAGGTGGTGTGAGCTCTGCGCGTGCCGCTGGCATCGTGGAGCTCCTCTTCCCTGAGGAGAATCATGGCACGCGGGTGCCTTTGGGAGGCTGCCCTGCCGTTCCCAGGAGGCACTGAAGGGGCATTTGCAAACCTGTATTTTCTTTTTATTCCCTCTCCTCTTCCCAAATGGTTCTCTGTAAAGCAATCAATAATTAAATGCTATAAACTTAAGATGTGAGACATATGTGAAGACAAGACATGTAGATAAATTGTGGATGCTGGTTCTGTATATTTCTTGAACGCTTATTTTTAGGTGAAGTACTTTTTTTTCCCCCCCTGTTTATTTCTTGACGACAGCATATTGTGCCAAAAACATGCATTCTGGTTTATGAAAAAGCCAATTAATAGCATTTCCCAATAAAAGTGGTGTTCTGCCATGATGTGTCAGTATAACCTTGACTTTTAAACTCTGTTTGAGCCTACAGAGGATAATTCGTTCCATCTGCCTACAAAAACAATTTAAAAAAACCCCACGTATTTTGAAAGACAAAAGTCCACCTTGTTTTGGCTATTTTCAAAATGTGTTTGAAGTGAAACAGCTGTAGAGGTTGGTGAGATGCAGACCCTGTGTTCTGCTCCAAAAATTAGGTTCTCTGGAGTTTTGTACAGTTCTCTCAATGTATCCTCTGGTCTTTAACTGAGAAGCTGAAGAGATTTGTTGAAGATTGATGTCTCCTGCTGTTCCTAGTTGCTGGTACTATAATAAGAAAGTCATTTTACCAATTTAAAAATAGTTTTATTTTTCAGTTTCACACAGCTACTTGTAGGTCATTACTGGTTTGATTGTTGTACATCCTCACCATTAAACCAGTAGAGGAGAATAGGAGACATCAAAGTGATGGAAGTGTGGGGGGAAATACTACTGAGGAATATAAAAGGAGGGATTTGCTGGGCTGATGGGAGGAGAATGCAGAGTGGGAGGTGCCAGGGAACTGAGGGGAGGCTGCCAGTGAATAGCATGTGATGTACCTGACACTTTATTTCTGTGGCTTGGTATGTGTGCGTAACTAGTAGTGGAAGTAAATAGGAGCCATTTCCATGTAAGCTAGGCACTGAGAGGGAAGGATGATGGATGTCCCATGTCTGGTTTTTTTCTGGTTTTTTTTTTTGTTAGCTTCATCTGATGGTAATGGTACCAGTTCTAGCAGCATCAAAATCCTTTGTAGGAAATGCTGGTCACAGCCTTTTTTCCTTGCCATGCTGTGTGCAGAGCCTGATCCCTGCCACAGCAACTCACCGTTGTTATACCTACCACGCTGTTGCTTCCAAGTAAACCTCCCAACGTCGTATAAAGAGTTCTTGATATCTTTCAGTACCTTGCAGTAAAGGTGATCCCTGGGAATTGCTTGCAGAATAACTCCTCACTATACTGTACATCATTTTTTATTTGTTGTAATAAAGGTGGAGAGGCTATGTACCATCTGTACGATGTTGGTTGGAAGTTTGTTTAAAACATTATGTCCCAGAGCCATTTGGAGTTCAACAGAGATAATATTCCATCTTCCTCAATTAAAAAAAAAAAAAAAAAAATTATCTCCAGTAACATAATATTAAGGTTGGAAAGCGAAGCTCTTGTAATTGGGCAAATGCCAAATTTGGGAAATAAGACCCTTTTCAGACCCTAGTCATAAAATTACATGATATTTTTTCATAAAGCTACTCTTGCACAGATTTCTGGGAAATGTGTCTGGGGAAGCAATGTCCATCGAAGTTGAGAGAATGGAGAATTGGCTTTGGTGTCTGTTCTGCCCAGCTTGAAGGAGAGGGCAGGAGGGCTGTCTTTCAGAAGCAGCCCTCTGGAACCAGTCCAAAGATGGAAACAGATTGAGTGGCCATCTCTAGTTGGTCCTAGACCTCATCAGAAATGCTGAATCCCTTAGCAACCATATCGAAAGTAATTCTGGTGGTATGTATCAGGCAAAGGTCCATGATGGCTGAAGTTCTGTACTGCTGCTTGCTTCATTGTTTGGTTAAATAAGTGCCTTTGAATACCGCCAGGGACTTGCTGAGTAAGGAGCGTTGTGTGTCTAACCCTGCACGTTTCATATGCTGTAGCCATTTCTGTATAATGAATTGGTCATGCCGTAGCGTTAGAGCAATTTGACAGGCCTGTATGTAGTGATTAATCTTCATCGTCGTCTTTTCTCTGTTCATAAAGTCAGTGTAACATAGTTTATATGTGGGTACAAGTTTAATTGTTATCCTTGAGAAATCAGAATGGATGAAGCGTGGCTTCCCTTCCTACCCCACCTATAGCTATCCCACCTATTCCACCTTTCTGTGCCACCAGCTTAAAATACAGAGGCAGTGTAGCATTATCGAACTAGCAAGGCTGGAGGTGTTCTATGAATAGTATCAAAATATGTTATGCTAGCTGAATATGAGGTACCTTTTGATTATATTTAGCTCTTCGAAGTCAACATTTTGCTTCAAGTTCTAATATAACTGCATATATGATAAGAGGTGCAAATAAAACAAGTTGTTTATGTACTTGTTTCTTCAATCAGCAGTTTTTTTCCTGGCCCCTAATGTGTCAGTGACCTTGAATTTTGAGAAACTAAGTGATAGTACTCATTAAACTTTATTATCTACCTCTGCTACCCAAGCTGAAATAAAGTACAGGACAAACCTGAGAGATTCTGCAGGCTAAGTAAAATAAGATTTTGACTCACAATATTTAGGAGAGCTTCCTCATTGTTCATCCTCTGATTTAAATGATGTATAAGATGTATGATAATTAGAACACAAATTTGGGAAAAAAAAAAAAAAATAGCACTTGGGACCTGGCTAAACTAACACTGGTCACCTTTGGAGAATGTGCTGAATGATTTTTGGGAAGTTAGTGGCATCAATAAAATATTTTTGTCTCTTTAAAGAAGACAGATACTCAAAAATTATTTCTATAGTCTGAGTGGCAGTGATTTCCTTACATGGAAGAAAAAACTTAATCCATACTTTAATCGCATGATGCCTGTAACGCTCCAAGAGCTGTTCTTTCTGGTTTCTCTTCTGAGACAGCCTGTAACAGTGCTAGGTTAGCACTGGTTCTGTTCATGTAAGTTCTGAAAAAGGGGGACAGAATCTGTCAAATTTGGTCTCCTTGTGCACCCATGTCTGCTGATCTCCATGGCATACTGCTAAGTCAGTCTAATCTTCATTCTTTGTCAGAAAAAGGTGACTTGGAAGTAGGTCTCTGCAGGCTGTCTAGGAGGATATCCTTCTGTAAAGCAGTGCCTGTAGATTTCAGAGTTTTGATCTCCTGGAGGCAGAATTTATGATTATGCTGTTGGGCAGAAGGTGTCCAAAGCTCTTTACCCTCCTTGTACCAAACAGTCTTCAGACATGAGTGACTGAGTCACTGAACAGGTTTGATACTCAACTACTTACCAGAAGCTGAAGCTGTTCCCGTGTCCCCAGCTGAGCCTTGTTTTTCCAAACCAGCAGTTTTTTTTTTTTTTAAAAAAAACACCATTGCAACCTTAATCTAGTGGACATCATGGAAGAGAGTTAATATAGCAGTAAATGTTGTGAAACTTCATTTTATCATGCAATATATGGATAAAATAAAACCCTGTGCGCCACGTTGAATTGCATTGTATAGGAGCAGTTTTAACCTTTTTGTCTTCTTTCAAGGTAGCCTTTTATTAGCTGCCATAGGAAAAGAGATATTTGCTTTGAGGGATCAGAATTTTGTACAGAATCCTGTATTCCAGTGGGGAATGCATAAATAAATCTGAGACACAAGAGCATCTGGGATAATATCACCAAAATAAAACGGTACTGACTCTCCTGAGTCCGGGTAAAACGCACTGAGCAGAAGTTCCTCGGTGTAATTGCTGTTAGGTGCTCTCTTCGGTGGTGTCCGTGTCCGTAGCGGTGCTGCTGTTCCCAGCAGAATTGGGCAGTCACTCCTCCTTAGTGTTCATGTGTGTGTAGGTGTTCAGTACATGGGAGGAGCCCATAACCTCCTTGTTTCTGGCGTAAGCAATGCGGTGCTAGAGGGAAAGGTCGGCTGAAGCGCCGGGACCTGCTGGAAGAGGACCCCGCGGAGCGGTGGGGCGTGCTGAGAGGCTGCACGCGCAGTTCCGCGCGTGGTTTGGGGGCTGAGGGAGCAGAGCTCTGTTCTGCCCTGCAGGCCAGCTCCAGCCAAGGGACTTGGGACAGGCGTTGGGTATTTAACCTCCTCGTAATAGATAAATATCACCTCTAATGACACTAATAAAACAGCAGACCTTTCCTGATTTTTGCCAGGGCAGTGCTATGCATCTAAAATGGTTTATGAAGATAAGAGACTTGTTACAAAGATGGTATCCCTCCCTACTGCAGGCTCTTCAGCATGCTTCCCCAAACGCACGCGTGATGTCTGGCCCTTCCAGCCTTCCCGAGGTGAGCCTCCGTTCCCATGTCAGGCACCCCACCACACTGCTTGTGTAGGGTCTTGGTGGGCGACCGTCAGTTAAAGAAAAGTTCACTGCTTGTGCTGGGAGTTTGTTAACCAAAAATATTTTACACAGGTAGGACTTTGCTCCAGAAGCACTGAAAATAGCTCTTTTTTTACCCCTGTTGCATCCTGGTAGCTGCAAGTGTGGAGGGCGTATTAAAAAAGCAGACAAACCTTATCCCGGATTGTGAATTAGTGTAGGAGTTAGAGCATGGTTTTTCTCCCTCTTGAATAACAAGACCTCATCAGGTCATTTAGAAGTAATAATGCTAATTCTGTTCATTCAGGGTTCATGTATTCAGGACTCTCTAGACTGTTAATTCATATTTTCATTTTGCTCTGTAGGTGGTGTATGTGTATGTGCAGTGTGATCTCAGAACTTTTATCTTAATTTTTTTTTCTTTTTTGTAACTTTCTGAGGTAAAAGAACATAAAATTACAGTATCTCTATGGGTCTCAAGGAGGTCATTTGATTGTAGTATTTCTGCTCAAACATGGGCAAATCTTCTGTACATGTTCTTAATTTCAGTGTTTCCATAGAATGTCAATTTCTAGGGTTTTTTTTTTACTGTGGGTAGTACAAGGCTGCTTCAGTTTTATACGCAATCCACATTAAATATGTCATGGAGACTTTCAGGATTTTCCTTCAGAATGCATTGGCAGCACCGGAAGGATGGTTAGATTAGAAAACAGAAAATTCTAGACAGCTAGAAGTCTGACAGTTATGAAATATGTGGTGAGGTTGGAAAATAATTTGTAAGATGCGGACATGTTTAATTACCTCATGCATTTAGTAGCTGACTCAAGTCACACTTGCACTAGAGAACAAGTTACTCTGTCTTAACAAGTGTACAAGAGAGATGGCTTTCTTCAAGTAGTTATCGACTCTTCTGAAGGGAGAGGAAAAATCCAAAGGGAGGGCATGAGAATGACCCTGTGCCAGTAAGCAAACAAACTAATTGCGTGATAATAATGTTTTTTGTCGTCCTCGTGCACTGATGTCTCTGCCTGCTGCCACTGATTGGCATTGTGGTAATGCTCTGCTCTCCAGAAAAGAGAATGGAGGAGACTGAGGGATGAGAATAGTGGATTAAAAAAAAATCTTACAAACTGTCCTTGCTATGAATTTTTTAACCATAATTCTTGTAATTAAAGCCAGTAAATAGCTTACGTCATTTAGGGACAGTATGTATCAAAGAGCATTACACAAACTGCAGTTGGAATTTGAAGGACACTTGTGTTGATGTTGGGAAGAGAAGTCAAAGGTGGCCTGAAGAGAAGTCAAACAGCCAACCTAAAGACTTGGGGTGCATTTTTCTTTTGGGGATTTTTTTTTTTTTTGTATAATCTTGCACACAGGGTATGGTTATTTTAAGAATGGATGTGAAACTAAGTCAGTAAATCCCATGCGCAGAACGGGGTCCTTGTCTTCGTGGTAGCCTAGTTCTGGCAATCCTTGTCTCTATTCCAGCCACCTGCAAAAAGAGTTGTTGTTGTCTGTTCTGGGAAACTGTCTCCAAGACTGGATTTTACCTGGGAAAGACTTTGCAGCTGTCCCTGTCAGATACCCGGGTGGGAGGGAAGGAGAGGGCCCGGGGAGGCTGGCTTTCCCTGCCTTTCCTTGCTGGGGTCCCTGGCGAGGCCGGGGCGGCCCAGCCGCGGGGCCGGGGAATCGTATGCGAGACTGGTGCTGCGAGGGGACGGTGGTAGTGGCAGCGAGATGTTCGTTTTATGAGTACCTCTAGTACCTTAATATTTTTGATTCATGGAATTGGTCCTGGCTGCTGCTTGAATTACAAGTTTGAGTGAAAAATCTGCGTTGAATGTGAGGGAATAAGTAACTGCGATGTTTCCTGAAACCGACCGTTTTATTTCTTGCAATTTTCTATCTGCAGCGAAGTTAAAAAAGCAGAAGGAACAGGATAAAGACTTTGTGTTCTTGCAGTTGTGCCGAGCAAGTTCAAGATGTAGATTTCGATTTACAAGGCTGTCAGTCAGACATTACATTAATTACAAATAGCAAAGATTTCACAATGAAACAAACAAGATCTTTGACATAAATTATATCCTATCATTTAAATATTTAGAAATGTGTAATTATGGTATTTAGCTATGTTATTCAGATTACAATTAATAGAAGCCTCAATAATATTACCTCTTCTTAAGTGACTTCACATTTTGAAATGCTTTCTTTTATCTTTATGTGCATTTTGGATTTAGATTTCCTATTTAGGTATTTTTATACTCTTCCTTCAGGGATCATTATTCTAGTGCATCGTGTGCAAAAGTTTCAAGGTCAGCATTACTTGAACAGTTGAAATAGTCCCAACAGAAAGATAAATATATATTGACTAAGGCTGGAGCTTCAATTCTTTCAGTTGCTGAAGGTCAACAGCCCCTCTGAGGTGCTCTCCAACCTTCAGATGTCTATAGGTTAAATCACTGATGAATTACTGCACTTTCCTAAATGAAGGAAACATATTCTAGACGGAGGCAGCTCACAGTAGCATGCCTGTTGACTGATACAGTCTTGAATAGCTGAGAGGAAACACACTTCATGGAATTGAGTACAAAACCGAACATCTGACTGGGGTGCGTCAGAGCTAGAATGGGGAACACAGCTCCCATTCTTTTTCGTAAGAAAATCCTGTCCCTTGCATGCTGGCTACATGGAAATGATAAAATCATTTTCGCTAACTTGAGCTAATCTGTAGCAATCCCTGAAAGCAGCTGTAGGATCTGGGAGACTGCAGGGACACTGCTTGGTCTCAGTAGTCCAAGGCAGATTTCCTCAATGCGCTGTTCCGCCTGGCTTCTGGTCACAGGAGAATCTACGGACGTGCCACGCTGTAAACAGTGTGGAGTCATCTTCACACAAAATATTTTGAAGCCTGGAGTAATCCTCTTAGAGAGCACTTCAAACCTGCACAGTAGGGTGTAGTGAGACCAGAGGAGATATTTGGCTTTGCAGATATTCCAGCGGTATTCCAGAGAATATGATCTGCAAAGGTCATCTGGAGATCGTCGGCGGGCAGAATAAGACTCTTAGCTTGCAGCTATGTATTTTATCTCTTAGCTTTTTATATAAGCAAGCAATGTAACAGATAGGGATTTAAACTCTTCCGCAAATTCAAGGGCCTTTAAGGTATATTTTAATTTGGTAGTGTTTTAAAATGTGATTTCAAAATTCAATACTCTTTAAAACTTCATTTTGGAATTAATTTGAGGCATGTTATCCTAGATATTTTCAGGATTTTTATTTCAATTTGATATTTAGAATATGTACACAGTGAAGTGTCCTTACATAAAATTCAAATTAAAATGTTACCTTTCAGAAGATCTGTTGACTTGTGCAGTCTGAGTTGTTCCACACAGGGTATCTGCTGCAGTTTTAATAGAGCTGTGTCAGAAGGCTCAGATTGACCTGCAGCTGGTCTGGAATCCATAGCTTTATTTTTTATAGAGAGCTTTATGGATGGATGTATATGTGTATATATATATACTTCACAATTTATTGTATCTATGAAATGCTTGTATTGAGATCTTTAAAAAATATTATTTCTATAGCAAGCTTGCTTGTTTCTTACTACATATGAAAAAGCTGATATATTTATCAACAGCGTAAATGTATTATCAAATAGAGACTGACCGAGCTAAGGCTTGTGGCCAGAATTCTGGAATTCAGGGAAAATGTTAAGCATCATAGTTTCTGTGCATTCTTGCAACTTGTTTGGTGACTGATTATCCTAGGAACTATTACTTTCATTGCTAATTAATTTGACCTAGTAATTTCATTGCTAATGAGTTTTAAGACTTTAATGCTTGACGCAACAATGGACTCATGAAAAAAATTGTGGTGACACTTGAACTGACAATAGCCTGTAATACCTTGGAACCCAGATGTTGTCTGTTAATTCTGGTCTGCACTGTGTAATTCGTGTACGAATCTGTGGGCTACTGAAGCTCTCCAGGCTTCATTTTGTCTCCTTGTAAGGAAGGGAAATAACATCTTCCAACTGGTGGTGCATTTTAGCGCAGGTAATTTGAAATTAGGTTTGTGACTTCTTATTCTGAATTTCTGACATACTCATGTATGGAAAGGTAACTTTTAGGTTCCTGATTGTCATTTGCTAAAATGAAAGTGAAATAAATTGTCAGCAGTTTATTTTAGAGAAGTAAACTTTAGTTTTCTAAAATTTCAAAATAAATAGTTTACTAGAATTTAGGTTTTATGTTGTTTCAGTGGTTGAACAAAATATAGCATAAGACATCTCAACTTTTATGCCAACCATAAAATTAGGCAGTGTGCTGATAGATATATTGCATTTGCTTTACTGTCCAGAATGTTCTTTTGCTCCAGCCTAATGCTGAGTTACATTATTTTTCTATCTTGTGTAATTTCATCGTGATGTGTGATGAATTTGGGAAGTTCCTCTTTACTTGTCAACATAATCTTTTTCTCGTTTTCATTTGTTGAAGCTGTTCAGTTTTTACAGTGAGCATTCAGCTACTATGCTGGGATGCAATTAATAGCAGACCAATTGCAACTATGGTATTTGGTAAGTAACCATTTTCCTTGTACAAGCACAACTATTCAATATCCTTTCTGCAAGAATAAGTATTTCCGAAGTTAAAACACTGTAAAATATGTATTTAGAAGCTTGGAACACATTACAAGAAATCCAGTTGTCCTGGTGGCAAATGAAATTCAGTCTGAAAATAAGAGCGAATGGAGTTATCAAGATCTTGTTTTTAACAGTTCATTGGAACGGTATACACAGTATAAAATTCAGAAGCTTTTCCCATGTAAATTACTAAAACATGTTACGCAACGTTTTCATAGTTTCTGGATTTTTTTTATTTTTTCAGCTTTTTGTTGTGCCCTTTGTTAAATGTCCTCATTGTCTGAATACAACTCTTGAGGTCTGGTCCAGCAGTCTGCAGGAAGATGCATTGCTAAAACGAGGAAATGGGAGAGAAAGGGAGGGTAAAAAATATTGGTGTTAGCAAATAAATTAGCACAGTTTAAAAAAAGCATACATTTAATAAAAATTAATATTAAGATTTTATTTGCTTTCAACTTCCTAGGTTTTTTCCCCTTCAAGTGAAAATTGGTTGCCATAGACATATGTGACCCCTGGAGTTGAGGACTTTTATAAACGATGTACTGTGAAATCTATGAAAAAACTCTGAACTTGGTAACATAAGTCTTTGATAAGGTTTGGATTGCAACAGCATACCCGTGGGGGGAAATTGGGAAATAGTGAAACCAAAGGGTAGCGCGGCAGATAAGTGCAACCTTCTGTTTGTACTTGTGACCAAATGTTGTTGTCTCATCTTCTGACTCACTGGATTCTTCCTGAAAGGTGAAACCACAAGCTTTACAGTTTACATGATAATTTCATGTGACTACTGAAGAAGTCTTAAATGCTGCCTAGTCCCGTTGAATAATTCAGTATTAGTTCTAGCACAAATGCAAAAGTGACATGGCTACTAGCTGTTTTTGACATGCTTCAGGTGTACCAAATCTGTGTGATTTTTAATGTGCTGTGGAAAGCCCCCTTTTTTTTTTTATTAGATTTCACTATTGATATAACTTCATGCGTTTCAAAGGACTTTACATTTTATTGAAATTTTATTTGATGAATGAGGACTTTATTATTCTTGTCAAAATTCTTTTTGTGAAGAATGTTGTTCATCCTTGGTTATTCTTGATCTTTAAAACTCAGACTTTAAAAATCAATGGGCTGGCCCATTGATTTGGCCACCTGTAATCCTCACTTCGTGTCCTTTGCATCCCGAGCTACAGCACAGGTTGCCAGAGCAGAGAAGGATCAAGCTGGGTTGGTCTGTCCTGTTGTACCATCCATGGAAGGGATGACAGCCATGGTCATGAATATTTCTAACATGTTACAAGTGCATCCTTTCATGGAGGATTGTCTGTAAAAGGTTGTTCCACCTTCCTATGTAAAGAAAAAACTTGTCTTTGGCGAAGAGACTAGAGTTGCTGCTCTGTCTTGTCTTTCTTCTCATCTTAGTGTCTGTTTGGGACCTTTTTGGCACTGGTTCCTCTCCAGCCTCAGTTTCACTGAGGATCTGCCACATTGGAAAGTCATGTTCAAGATGATGTCTGATCAGGTCGATGATAATAATTTCTGTTGCCTGTTCTTTTAAACCTCTTATAAACCAAGTGTCTGAATTCTCTGAGTCTTCTGCTAGATGGTCCAAACCAGCAGAAATAAACCCTTAGGAATATCTCCTTAAACATTCCTGCTGACGGGATCTTGTAGTTACTAGTATTGATTCTAAGCATTTTCAATGTCTTGAAAATACAAAATGAAAGTGAAAGGGGAGAAAAAAAAGTAAAATCAAAACAATTTATTTCTTTAAAGATCTAAATGCTAATAAAGAACAGCATAAACTCTTTTAATCAATCAAAGTTGTCACTTAAATGTAGTAGCTTGGACAGAGGATAATACAATTTGGCAGAATTTTCACTGTCTTATAGTACCAAATATAGATTAATATATAGTTCAAAACACTTTAATTTTTAAAGTCTTGTCTTTCTTCTGCGCTGCTGAAAAATTATTCTTGAAAAATAAAGAAACTGCCCTGTGGTCAAAGATAGTCTTAACTACCTGTCAATCAAAAGGAGAAGTTTGTTGAGACATTTAATTACAAGATAATGTAGTCATCAAAATCTCGTTGTGGTAACTGACAGCTCATTTTGGACTGAAAGCGTACAGCTACCTCCCCTGAGGTCAGAGATGTTCCGAGGTTAACGTAGTAATGACAAGTCCTTTATTATCACATTATGACATTGAAAAAAATTGCAATTATACTAATAAATTAATAACAGTAATAAAATGACAGTCATAATTGCATAATATACATGTTGTCAACGGCATTTTTGTTACATGGTTGGAATTCATATTTTATCTGCATATCTTACATGATATTAAATTTTCCTAATGCAGTACAAGCGTGCAATGGCTTCTGAAATTCCTGAAAGCCTGAGCAGTTAAAGTAATTGCTGTAAATGAGATTTTTTTTTAAAGGCATTACTTGTTTTTCACTTTTGTAGATCTAAAAAAAAAAAAGTGAAATTGAAGAATTTCACACCCAAATAATTAAATGTTGGAATTCATTTTTAGCCATGTTGCTAAAGAAAATATGTCTCTTATCAGATATAATAATGGATAAGAAATCTGAATGAATTAGATGTGAACTTTTAAACTGTTGCTCCTCGGTTCATAAAAATAAACCTAAAGCACACCAAGACTCCAGTTTAAGCGTGCGCTGTAGGTCAGTTTGGACAGGGCATGGTTCGTAGTGCTTACGGTCCTGAGAATGGCACAGCACTTTTCTCCCTTTACTTACAGTGAAGTCCCAGTCCCTGCTGATCGAAGAGGCACAGTGTATTACCCCAGGAACTGGTGGTGCTCCTGGCTTCTAAAAGACAATGTTTATTTTCCTCTGTAGATAGGGAATTTCATGGCAGTCGTTATGTGTATCTTCCTTAAAACTTTGCCTATGGACAGTACCAAAGGAAGAGGATGGGATCAAATACTGCTGCTTTTATTTCAGTATTGTTGAATTTCCATGATGCTGATCCAAATTAGATGTCTTCCAGTTTGCTGTTTACCCGTACATTTAGTTTGTGTATACCTTTACTAGCTACAAAATGGCCACGGTAAGCACAATTTCACCCATTTACCCGTTGCCAGTAGGTGTTCTTCCAGTGCTAGTGCAGCTTTTTCTGGCATAATGCTGATATCTGTCAGCTTAAAATTAATGTCTCATCCACTTGCAGTGGGGATAAGTGTGCTTTGTCCTTTGGCCTCCTCAGGGGCTCATCTGAGCTGTCAGCTCACGTGTTCCCTGTGCTTTCGTAGCTCCTCTGGTCCTTGTGAATACTTTTGAAGTGATGTTGACTTCCAGGCTTCAAGACTTTCCCAAATGCTGCAAAGAGCGTTGAGAACATTTTCGATGAGATCTAGATGGAGAACATCTCTGGCTGGGACCCAAAAGCAAAGGACCAGGTTATTGACCAATATTACTGGGAAATAAAGAGAATGTTCGTATTACTGTAGTCCTTAGGTGTGAACAGCTGAACTTGGGCGCCTGAGTGTTGATGCTAGTTGTTATTTACTGCTGTTTGTGCAACTCCTTTTGAGCAGTGAATATCTTTCAGATTATTCTCACTGTCCATCTGTGTAGTTAAATGTTTTTATTTTGTTTTGCCCAATCTTTGCTTTACCTATGATTTTTATCTTTAATTCTGTATTGCAGTTTTAGGGTGAGAGCCCTACAGATGCTCTGCCCGCCCTTTAAGTTACTTTATGTTTCAGTGAATACATAAGTATACTTCTTTTTGTACAATTGCATGAAAATAAGTAAAAGCTTAGGGTACACTCACAGTGAGGCACTGAGAGTAATCCTGAGGGAATTCCTGAAATACTGCATTGTCCTTTGGTTTGGGTACCCTTGGAATCTCCTTGGAAGGAAGACGCAGGTGAGGCACTACCGGTGTCCTGTGATGTGGCATTGGAATCTGCTCCTGTTCCCTGGACTTTGTTCTATAGGAGTCCCTGGAAAGACAACTGCAATTTGGGTTTTGAGGGTTTTTTCAGTTTAAAATTTATGTAATCTAACAAGGAAAGTACAAACTGATTTCTGTTGCATAGAAAATTTTGGTAACTGAGATATCATATAATAGCATATAGGACATCAGACTTACTCGAAAGCTTAAATAATTTGATTACATTTATGTGAAGTTGCCAAGGATGAGCTAACATATTTCTATGGCTCAAAACTAAGGTTCTTGGAAGAGTTCAACTCATACTTCAATATATGGAGATGGTGAAGTTTCACAATAAAAGACTTATATTGAATTAATGTAGGAGAAAGTAGTTTTCCACTACTGTCACAAATTTAAAATGGAAGCAGACACCAGCGGATGAAAATTTTCATTTAAATTATTAAAAATTTGCAAGGATGCAAAATATTAATTGTATGATAATGTTTCTGTCTTTACAAAAGCAGTTGAGAGCAGCTTCTTAATATCATTATCACAGGTGTGTTATGCCAGTGTTGCTTTTAAGGAACACACAGTACCAGCAAAGCTGTGCCATGAACACGTGGCCTGTATGAAAGCAAATTCTGCTCCAGACACAAAGCTTTAAATTCTTCCTGTTTCGTGTTTTGAGCAGACGATTTAGTTTGGTGGCATCTGTCCGGTGCCATTCCCTTTATGACTCACGTGCTGTGTCACCTCTTGGGTGTGCTTCGGAAAGATCACGCTGTGTGCTGGGAAGAGGAGCCTCGCCTCGCAGTGCCGGGAGCCTGGGATCCTCCGGTCCCAGACACACGCACCGCACGGCAGTGGAGAGAGGAACGAATGGCTTAGTTCTGCGTGTATTTGTGAGCAGTCTGTATGTAGTATGTCGTAGTCTATGCTGCTTTTCCCTTTTTAGGTTTCTTTCTGAAGCTCTTTTTTTTGGAAAGGGGTGATATATTATACACGAGGAGTAGATAAGTGACCCATAGAAGACAGCTTCTACTGCAACGGAACATGTTTTATCTGTAGTGATCCTTGCCTTGTCCTTCCTAAAGACAGTACAGTCCAGCAGCTCTGTTATAATACCTGGTTGGAAATTAATTATTGACTGTCATATTGAAAGAATAAAGGTGGCTTTGGTTTTTCAGCTCTGCCTAAAAAAAAAAGGCAAACAAAAAACCTAGCTTCTAATGCTAATTATAGTTAGTGCTGAGTATTTCTTGGATTTCTTTAAAACATCTGATTCTTAAATTTTGTTGCTTTTTCCCTAGGTAAACACTTTCTCAGAAATAGCTCTTTAGAGTAAGAAGTTTAAATTACCTGTTTTCCTTTAATACTAGCAAAAGCAATTTTTTCAATTAGGTAACATCATATCAACCAAGTAATTTGACGTCTCTTGTGATATTTCCTTACTTTACACTGCATTTAATCACAGCCATAAAAATGTGATGTAAGCCATCATGTTTTGGTGTGGTTTGTGTTTTGTTTACATCAGTTTTCCACAGGTACAGTGGGTACACGAGGAGCGTGGCAGGTTACATGGCGATTGCTGCCAAGCGCTTCCCGCAGGCAGCACCGCTCCCGTCTTGTCCTGCGCTTCCATCTGGATCCCTCCATGTGCCGGTCATCCAGTCACCAGTGGAGTGGATAGGACCTTGTTCTCATTTGAAGTATGATTAATTTCCTTATTGCTTTTATTTAATATTTTTTTAAAGGGAGGCAGTGTTTTGCTGGTTTTACACAGACCTATCCATTTCCCAAGAAAAGCAGTTAGCAGTTAAAAGTGACATTGCAAGAGTACTCAGAATGTTTTGTAAGAAAGAGATGGCAAAGGCAGATAAACTTCACACAAATTTCAATAAGCATGGTTTTTTTTTAAGCTCTGAAAAAATCAAAGGTCAGATGCATGTATAGGCATTCAGTGATATTTTACTGCTTTTTCTGTACAATACAACTTTTGAAAACTTTGGAAGAGTGCTGTGATTTTAATTGTGGAATTGGCTTTCAGAACATGAATTCGATATTTGCTTTAAACATTCTAATTTAATATGTTAAAGAAATTAACCTTGTTCAGAACTGTTTATCTGGAAAAATATAGAGGACTTGATGTTGTATTGCTGATATCTGAATCGGCAGATAGAATTCCATGGTAGGGTAAAAACTGGTTGTTTCTGTCAGAAGTTTTATCAGGCTTCTGAAGTGAATGGGAGTTAAACTCGCAATCCTTCTCGTCACAAATGCAGAGGTTTTGCAAATATGTTTATACTCCACACAGTGGAGTGTCTCTTCGTTCTGTTCTGGTTTTCTACTCTTTCAAATATTTATACTGTAAGATCTGACTGACCTTGATTTATAGGCTGTGCATTTGTCTCTCTTCTATATTTGAATTTAAACAAAATCAAGCACAAAACTCAGAATTTAAGAGCTTGTGTCTTGAAGGTTTGAATCTCACGTGAACGTCACCTGATGCCGTGTCTGGATGTTTTCATACGTTAGAGCTGCCCTGGTTGCTGAAGTGATACGCTCAGTCCCGCCGTCTGTAGACAGCTATACAAGGGCCTTAAAAGGTGCAACAGTGACAGCCTGTTGTTCAGATTTTTAGACTTTAGAGACATCTGTCTCTATGCTGGCTGCCTTTTTTAAAACAAACAAACAAACTTTCCCTATGTTTATTGAATAGTAGAAAGTTACTTATTTTTACAGTTGTCCTTCTTGCACCTAAGCTTGTTTTTGTCTCCCGGTTGAGGCTGGTGCCTTCCTGGCGTGGCTGGTGCTGTGCTCACGTGAGTCAGCTTTCCATGGGGTGCAGCTTTCCCTATTAAGTTTGGGGCAGGGGGAAATCTTCTACAAAATAAGTTTCCAATAAACACTTTGTGCAATTCTCTTGCTATATTGCTTCCCTCATAATGGGGAAAAACCCAACAAAAATTCCCTTAGTTCTCATTTGTAGTGTGTAACCATTGTTTTACTTGTGAGTTATTTTATCCTTGCTACCTACATTCTTTCCCATCTGATCTTCATCTTCCAGGATCCCCTTTCGTTTCACTTTCTTATTTTTTGGTTTCCCTTCCCTTTCTTTCTTTCCCATTTGATCCAACTTCTGGTGATAGTGTGAGAAGTCTGGTCCGTGGGGCGCACTGACCGGAGGTAGAGCTCAGCAGCAAGGACTCTGCAGGTAACGGAGAGGTGCCTGGCTTCTGCAGGGGGAGCGTGCGACTGGTGAAACGGCCCGTAAGCTAGAGAAAATAAAACAGAAAGCCTTGGTCCCTGAATGTGGAGCTTAACACTTCGTGTTGCATTTTCAGCTTTAACTTTTAGAAGTTTTGATTGATCGTGGTAAGAATCAAAACTAATATCATGGTGTTTCTCAAGGGGTAGCAAAGTAACACTACTAGATAATGTTAATATGTTTATTTCTGGAAGGAGGAAGACATGAAAAAAAGAAACAAGAATGTAAATTAATTGCTTTTGTTCCCCCAAATCAACACTGCTCCCCTCCCTCCTTTTTCCCCCAGGCTTCTTGTTTTGTAGTGTAATGCAGTCTCCAGTCAGTTCTCACTGTAGTTAAAAGCTGAGACTATTATATGCTTTTGCTTACCTTTCAAGTCATTCACCTCTGATTTCTGAACTACAATTAGAAATAAACTTTTTTCTTGGCCCTATTTTTTTTTTTTTTTTGCATTTTAGGGTAGCAATTAAGACTAACAGGGTGAATAGGTGACCATTTTATCCGGCTCTATTACTCTGACTGATGGAGCTATTAGATGAAGGCAAACTGTAATTCTTTATTACCTGCCCGGCTCATTTCTGCACTTTGCCCTGAAGAAGAGCTGTGTAAAAGATCAGAGTGTTATTGAAAACTCCTGAGCAAATATTGAGCAACTTGCTTGGTCACTCAGGTAACGACAGAATTTCATGGAAAGGGGCCGGGCACGTGAGTGATGCCTGTTTATTTGGGTAAATACGTGGTGAGAAACCGCTGGCATGGTATAGCTGCAGTAAGATGGCTTTAGGAGAGAGCAGCGGAGAGCACTTCGTATATGATAAATACGCTTATAATTAGAGAGATCATTAGCATGGACACCATGTACTTAAGTATTCACAAAGAAGTCTTTAAGCTAAGCAGTTAGCTTCACAATGAAGGAAAGAGACAAAATGAATTATATCCAGCTGAATAAGCTTTTCAGAATCTCCAAGGAGGTGACTTGTCTGTTGATGGCCAGTGGGGGTCGAAGAGTGAAATAATTACTTAACAGCATGTAAACAATGTGAGATGTGAAGTGTGCATTTTTTTTCCTTTTCCTTTTCTTTTTCTTTTTTTTTTTTTTTTTTTTTTTTGTTGTTATTTTTTAATTATTTATTGTATTCTGGATGTCTCCTTGAAAACTCCTAACCCATTTTATTTAGCTCACAGTACCAGCAGTTCTCATTGGAGGCATGAATATTTTGCGTAGACAAGAGTTAGCAAGCGAGTCAAATTTCATTAATATCCAATTTTGAAAACAGTCCAAGACAGGGATAGAACTTTCATCTGTCTGTAAATTATTTAACTGGGTACTGGAAGCAATGTAATCACAGTAGCATACTGATTCCTTACCTGTTACCCCCGCTGTAGGGTGGGGTGCTACGTCTCTAAAATGAGTGTTGCGATGCTTCATTGTGGTTTTTACTGGTATTATATCGTGTGAAAGACACTGCGTAAAGAACAGTGTCATGCATAATATCACAGGCTGTGAATCAGAAACTTGACCCTGATTACAAGTCCACATTTTGAATCGTAGTTTGTCCCCTTTCGAGACGTTCAGTGGGTGCAGTCTGACAGCCTAGTGTCGGTAAACGTGGTAATAAGATGGTGGAGGTGACACCTGGAAACTTCACTAGGAGGTAAAGGTACGTTGGTTGGTTTCCACAAGGCACATGACTTAAAATGTATTTTCCAATACTGTCCAAGTTCCACTCTCTATGAAGATTTTGGATACTCTGTCTTGAGAGAAATGAATAAATTATGTGGAACTCACTTGCACCTAATCTTAAGTACCGTTTAAGAGAAAATAAAATACTCGATTAACATAGACCTTGATTTTTGAAGAAGATGAGAGAACAAAGGAGATGATTAACTCCATGTTAGAGGAATTAGTTTGGTCTTTCTGGTTTTTTTTTATTTTTTTTTCCTCCCTATTGGTGTCACTATTATAAAAGATTCTTGAGCTCATTAATGGAAGCAGCTCCCATATATTTGCGTGTTCAGTTCAGGTCAACAGAGAATGCCTGAAATTAACAAATTAGAAATTACTAAACTCTATGTAGCTGTAAATAATGTATGTGTAGAGCATCTGTATGAAGGAAATACCCAAAGACTAGAAAAGTATGAAATAGCTGGATAGGGAGAAGAGGTATTAGAGATCACATTCAGTGCTCCAGCAGGAACAATAGATCCACTCTGTGAACTGTAGAAAGCTTCAGCTGAAATTTTAAGTTTATTTTCAAAGTGTAGTGATTCATCATAGAATTAATCATGGCGCATGCATCTGCATTCACTCCTTTTAATGTCGTAACTTAGCATGAGACGTCTAGCAAGGCAGCGTTCGGTAGAGCTATACCGTGCGTGTCATTGTGATAGAAAAGTTGTAAAAAACAAGCCAAATTCTTGAATTTCAGTATTAGAAAATAATAATGTATGAAAATAAGTTTAAAAGATCATATATGTAATCTCAGGCAAGTTGCCTTTTCTGAGACCTAGCAAGAACTCCCAGTTTTAGAAAGGTTTTGAATTACTGTGTAAATCACTGGCGGTAAAACCAAAACTTGGTCTAGTTGTTGCTGACTTCTGCGTGGCCTTGTCAAACTGAGATCACTAACATAGGGGCAATTGTTACCATTATTTTTGTTACTCTTCTTGGCCTTCCTGGTTTTAGCTCCTACCTTCCTTGAAATTCCTTCATGAAGAACAAAATAACATTATCTTAGCTCTGGACCTTCTCGCAGGCGTAATACCTTCTGGAAATTCACTGACTGAAAGAAACTTAATCTTTGAAAAATATCTAGCAATGCTAGTGAGTTGGGTTTTTTCTGTAGTGGAACCATGGCGAACTTGGTGAAGCTGAGGTGCAGTTTCTTACCGTGCTGTGATGGCAGTTTGGATTTCACATCAACTGTGCGAAGCTCTCGGCTAGAATGTGAGACCAGTCATACACACCCTTCTGCAAGGACTGCCCTGTGGGAGCCGTTAGGCTGTGGAACACGAGGTCAAGGTGAACGCTGGGCAGAGCTGGCTGTATACTGGTAGAACTTCCTACAGCAGAGTTTATTTAACTTCAGCTGCAGCTTGCCTGCTTGTGTGGGTAACTCCTTCCTCTCTGGCCCTCCTACGCTACCTTCTATACATCATGCTCTTCCAAATGAGGCTGCTCTTGCTCTAGTTCCTTGCCAAGTTAAAGTCAGTGTTCTTGATTCTTGTGCTCGGGAATGGAACAAGGCCTCTTATGCTTCCCTCTTCTTCCCGATTATCAATCAGTCTCTTCTGCAATTCAGAGTAAAGGTGAGCGCCAGTTACAAGAGCAGCAGGAATTGTGACACAGGGTTGGATTGAATGGCTGGTAGTTTGACAACAGCTCTAAACAATTGTCCAGAGACCGTATAAAGAGTTTTGGCCTTTGCGTGTCGATGCAGGTTTGAGTCAGAAGTTGAAAGTTGCCACAGATAAGCTTGAATTTTTCCAAGAAAACCAATCTGCTCCCATTGAAACTAGAGACAGTATTTCTATGGTGTTGTTCAGTCTTGAGATGCCGAAGAAAAGAGTTAATCCAACAGCAGGTGTTTTTCAGAAAGCCACCTCAGTTTACCACCTGCTAAGCCTTTAAGCCCTTTTGAACTCCTTGAAGAGATTTGGACAAGTTATGATAATAAAAACAAGCTTTTGGGTGTGCCACGATGGGCCCCTATACTTACTCTGAGAGGAAATAATTAAGTTTTAAAAAGTTTCTTTAACGCCAGTATCATAATATTGACTGCATCTGTCAAGTGCATGATTGTTGCGTAGGGTCCCTGAGGGAGCCCTTCGGTGGGGGACAGAGTTAACGTTCTTGGGATGCTGTAACTGTGCATGTCTAGCGCGTTTGATTTGGGCATAATTCATCTCTGAATTTCATCAATTGCAGCGCTCCCAGGGTAAATATTTCATAATGGTAACTTTGGAATGTTTTAAGTTATTGATAAACATTCCTGATTTTTTATTTTAACTTACGCTGTTTTTTGTCTGTGTTTTTTACTGGTCCTCGCTCTGTATTTCTATAATTGTCTGTAAGAAGTTACGCAGAAGGTGGCTGCTGTTGAACTGAAGGTGATAGAGGTCATTGCATTCGTGTCAAGCTGTTTGTATTTTTATAATTACAGTCCAGAAGAGTTGCTTTGTTCATTACAGAGCAGGTTATTCATCTATAAATTCCTTTCTATGAATGTTTCTAAAAAGGAATTTAAATCATCAGACATCAGTGTCCTTTTACCACTACCTTGTGACAATCATAACACGTTATGCCATAACTAACTGTTGTGAGACTTTTCTAATAACTCTTATATATTTTACAAAACTCAAATGTCAAAACATTTTAAAATGCCTTTTTTTTTTTTTTTTTTTTTTTTTTACTTCACAAGTGGCATTTTATATTGTAAAACAAGCTAAATGGACAGTAACTTTCCAATACCTTTATGTAGCTATGCTAAATGTAACTTCAGTTACTGAAGTTGTAGTTCCTTTAACACAGAAATTTTTTTTGGACAAACACAAAAGTGCTTGTTTTTCCGCAGTAAAAATAGAAGAGGAGATGACGACCAGCTCTCAAGTTACACACATGCATTTAAGACTGATTTAATGTGGTTTTTTTTAGCAAAATGGTATTTTGAGTAGGAGTTAACTGGTTGAAAAGACTACCTTTCTGGAAGTGTTTGTTGTAGGTTAAGAAAAAAACCCCAAACATTATAGTAATTAGTAAATTATTTTAGATAATGTAATTTTTTCAGAGATTGGTCTTGTGTATACCATGTTTCACATCATAATGCTGAGCTTGGAAGCTTTACTCTAGAAGTAAAGCTGCGAAAGTGAACTTCCTGATTGTGTGAAAGTGGAATTGATACATCCTGGAGACTGCAATCCTCAGCTTCTGTGGGGGGAAAAAGAATATTAAGGGTTAAGGATGCATTTTTCTGTTCTCCCTCTGCAATGCTTCATCTCTAATGGGTCTGCCAAAAGTGTGCCAGTCATGGCTGGAGTACTTCTGATGGGTTGTGCTGTTCGCTCTGGGCTGGACTGCCATCGCTGATGATTTTTTCATTGGTTATCAAACATCTGTCAGATGGTAAAAAGAAAAAAGAAAAGAAAAAAAAAAATTAAGTGAGGCAGACCTGTACCTTAAACAGAAGCTGACTTAAAGTGATGTCATGATCTTTGCTGTTGGGTTTTCCTCCTTGGGTCAGTACTTTCTCCATTCCCTTCTCACATTCGTCTTGTTCCTGGAGCTGTGCTCCTGTTTGCCGCTTTCTGTGCGTGTCCTGTAATACTGTCAAAAGCTCAACGTGCAAGCAATGGGGAGTTTTGGGCTGTTTTCCCTCCTTTTTTGACATGACTTTTCATGGTATTTTCGTAGATTCTCCAGTCAAGAATGAGTGTCACATGGGTAACTTTTTGATATGCAAATAAAGATGATACAGCACAACTACACAATTTCTTTAATGAAGGTTTTAAAGCAGGACTGGTACCTGCAATTAGGATCACCGTGAGCAAAACACTGTGGACTCTTGTCATTAGAAGAGGATGGGGAGTTGCATGTTGCAGATTTTGATTAAAATAAAGCGACTCTTAGAAATTTCATGTTTTAAAGTACAAATAAGACCAATTTCTGTGTGTTTGTTATCTCTATACACATACTTCAGTACAGAGCTCGGAAAGCATGAAGCCGTGGCCTTGTGTCATGTGTTTATTCAGAGATTAAAAGAAACATCATGACAAACATACTTTGTAACAAAATATTTTGTTCAATTTATTTGTGCTTCTTACTAAAACAATTTTTCAGTAAATATTTTAACTGAGTTTCTTCAGGAACACAATGGGCCATCTAGACTCGACTCACACTGACAGCACGAAAAGGCATTGCTCGATTTATGAGCGCGCTCTGTTTACCCAAGAATGCAGAAATTTCCCTTTCTAAATGGGACGGCCTTATCTTTATTATTCCAGTGCCTTTTAGTTTACAGTTCTGCTGTAAGCAATGTTTCGGGAGCTTATTTCAGGATTCCTAAATAAATGAAGAGACAAAACTAATGCTCAGCACTAGCAGTCTACGTTTTATATGTTGTGTGATTGCAAGTGAGCCTTGCTGAACAGCAGAGAAGAAAAATGACGGTGGTACTTTATTTATACAGAATTTATGTGATAACAGAAGGTAAATTGAGCTTCTGAAAATAAACCTTGTTTACAAATCTAGGTCTTTTTGTAAAAAAAAAAAAACAAAAAAAACCCCACAAGCTAAACCACGATGGCAATGAAAATCCAGTTCCAGGAACATGAAAGAAGCCATCCCTCTTATTTTTAATCAAATATGTGTCAGAATGGATATAATTGTACGTCGTATTTACTCCGTCGTGCAAGACCACTACCAACCTGCACATACCATAGCTAGTTTTTTGTCTGTCATGTGACTGGGAATAAAGCCAGTTTTTTATTTGCAAAAAGCAACATTCCATTGCAAATCGTCGAATGTTAATTGCGTTGCCCGTATCCGGATGTCCCCAGGAAGCGTCACTTCCATGCGTGAATGCAGATGCAGGGTCTTTGTGTGCACAAGGAAAGTTTTCAATATGGCATGTCAGTAGTAACTAGAAAAACAGCTGAAGGGAGTTCAAGCACAGTGTGTTACTTTCTTGGTAAGATAAAATTCTACAAAATATAGCAGCTGATGGGAGCTAGAGCGACGTGCACTGTTTCCATCTTAAGATAAAAATCTGATAAAGAAAACAGCTGATGTAAGTTAAAACAGAATGTACTATTTATATGCTAAAAATAACATTTGGAATGCTTTTGTGTTGAGTTATCTTTGCTGTCTTGAGCAGCAATTAATAATTTATCCTACCTTTCTTAATCTGTTTTTCTCTCTTTTTATCAATGCACTTTCCCTGGAAAAAACCACTGTGACGAGTCAGTAAGATTCTGTGATTTCATTACCAATGTCTTTAATTGAGATTCTTCTCTCTTTAAGCATACTGCTACTGCAGGACCTCTCTTATCTTGCAGCTGAAACTTGACTTAATGTGCTTTTCTCAGTTCTATTTTCTTTACTTTTGCATGTGACTGCTTCCCTCTTCCACCCCCCTTGTTCATCGAATAACCCATCGTTCTGGAGGGTAAACCTTAAAAAAAACCCCAAACAAAAACAAACAAACAAACAAAACCCCAAACCACTGCAGAACCGCCCCACCACCCACCCCAAACGAAAACAAAGAAACCCAAAAAACCAGCTCTAATGATTGCTGAACCAAACTGATGGTTTCAGCTGATTTAAGGAAAGACTTTGGCTGTGGTATAAAGTATTCAGCTAGTGAATTATCTGCCAAAAAGAATCTGTTGTTTTTACCTACAAGGCAGTCAGGTTTGGGTTTTTTTTAATTATTAAAATAAAACAAAATTAATCATTAAAATTGATCTGTTTTTCACCACTTTAGTAATGTTTATTATCCTCTAAGTTTTTTTACTCAAGGTCTTGCCATTTTCTTCTAGAAGTTTAATATTAATTTTAAAATTAGGGAGAGGCCCATGGTTTGAAAAATTCTCTTCTGAACACAGGCCCTAAAGTGCAGTTTGTGGAGTGAAAATCAGGGATAACAAGGTTGCTGCTCTTGGGAGATGGAGATTTAACATAAGTTTATATCCGTTGCCACACGTTATGGTGATTAAATATGGAAAAGCTTTCACCTAACTTCTTAGTGTACTCGCTTTGTGTTTTCTGTACTTTGTAGGATGTGTGCCAATTGAAGAAAATGATTCAGACAGTTTGCCTAGCTTGGCTTTTTTGCTCTCAGACAGCTCGTGCTGCTTGAATGTGTTTTGAGTTTTCCCAGGCTTGTGAACCAAGCGCTGAATCGGCCGGTGCAAGAGCAAGGCGTGCGTTTCGGACTCATCCTGCCCTGCCTGCCCATCCCCGTCCCCTCCATCCTCCTCGGCGCAGGGACGCGCTCGCATGGGCTCTCCCGTTACAGCCGGGCTTCAGATGTTTGTCTGTGCCTAATTAGATACACGTAATCCATTCAGCAGGGTTGTGACGTTCCCCTTCCCTTGTCCTCGCTGTCTTTGGCCAGACAATGAGCACAAAGATACAGTAGGACTCGTTTTCTCATTATTGATTTCACGCACCAGCTGGCAGCTGTTTTAGCTTGTTCGTTTTTATAACCCTCTGGGCAACTTTTTAGAAGTACTTTTCTTTGGCCATCTGCTAAATGCAATTGGTTTAATAATTAAAGACTTGCCATCCCTTTTCAGATAAACACAAATGCTGTTTCTGCAGCTGAGAGTGCAGCGTTTCTGCGTTAGGCATAGGTGGGATGCGTTTTCCCAGTGCTGGGAGCGATGCAGCCGCTGGGCTGGCGCAGTCCCTGCTCCTTCAGGGATCCCAGCTCTGTGGTAGCAAAGGGTGGGGGAAAAAGAACCTTTCTGTGGGTTTGTCTCGCATCGCAAACCTAGCGCAGGATGGGGGAGAAGGGGTTTGTGTCCAAGCTCTGTCAGCTTTCAAGTCCTGAGAATTCCCAGTGCTTGCATTTGTAGGAATTCAGGGAAAACCTCTCCCCGAAGTGGTGAGCAGGGTGTTTCAGTCTCAGTTGTGCCTCAAGCGCTGGCGATACGGCGCAGAAGCAGCGTTGGGAGGTGTTTTGCCAGTGCTGGCTGTGGCTGTGTGGGTGATAGCATCACCATCTGCCTCTTCCCTGGCTGGGCTCGGGGCGGCAGCAGGAGAACCCCTTCTCAGCACGGACTGGAAACTCCTGGGAACTGTAAAAGCTTCCTAAGCTTTCTGTACATGCAGCTGCTTTTTTTTTTTTTTTTTTTTTTTTTTTCCCTTTGAAGT